>JACVEC010000380.1:0-169139 GCA_025215565.1 Flaveria ramosissima | reverse complement strand
GGAGGTGAATGGTGAAATGATCTTTGTTCAAGTGTATGTCGATGATATTATTTTTGGATCTACAAACTCTAAATTGTGTAGAGAGTTTGAAGAAGTGATGAGCCAACGGTTTGAAATGAGCATGATGGGAGAAATGTGCTTCTTTCTTGGCTTGCAAGTTGAACAACAGAAAGAAGGAATTCTTATTCACCAAGAGAAGTACATTAAAGATATTCTGAAGAAATTTAAAATGGATGATGCGTCTACTGAAATGACTCCTTTTACTGCTCAGACGTGTCTCACTCCAGACGAAAATGGAAAACCAGTTGATCCTCATCTTTTTCGATCTATGATTGGCTCTCTCATGTATCTTACTGCAAGTCGTCCTGATATCACTTTTGCTGTTGGTTACTGTGCTAGATATCAGTCGGCTCCAAAGGAATCTCATGAGAAAGCTGTCAAACGAATTTTTCGTTATCTCAAAGGATCATCTCGTCTCGGACTGTGGTATCCATATGGTGGAAATTTTGATTTACATGCTTATTCTGACAGTGATTCCAATGGTTGCAGGTTAAACAGAAAATCTGTGTCTGGAGGATGTCAATATTTGGGTAATTGTCTGGTATCTTGGCAGAGCAAGAAACAAACAACAGTTTCTCTTTCTACAGGGGAAGCTGAATATATTGCTGCATCTAGCTGCTGCTCTCAAGTTCTCTGGATACAACACCAAATGATTGATTATGGAATTAATTTCCTTCATACACCTTTATTCTGTGATAATGAGGCTGCCATTGGAATCGCTAAAAATCCCATTCATCATTCTCGCACAAAGCATATTGAAACCCGAATTCATGCGATTCGTGATGCTCAAGAGAAGGGTTTCATTAATATTATTCCCATCGATACAAAAAATCAAAAAGCTGATCTTTTCACAAAAACGTTTGATAAACCTCGTTTTTATGAATTGATTTCTATGCTTGGGTTAATATCTTTTTAAATTTTCATTTTCTATTTCTTTGTAATAATTTAAAAAAAAATATAATAAAATACATAAAAACAAAAACCAATAAAAAAATAAATCAAGTTACAATTTTAGACAAATGAAAATAAAAATTTGGGGGAGTAATATCAGTATTCTGAGATCGAATTTAACATGATGAGAAATGATTGTATATTCTCTAAATATTTCTTATTTACATGACCAGTAATTCTATGAGAAATGATAGTAACTGTCTCTAGATTCTGCTTCATAATAAAAAAAAATAAAGAAATGGATCAGATTCTTTGACGATATGCTTGATAGACTCAGCCTGATGAATGAAGTAGACAGCAGCTTTATGATTAAATTAAACTTTATGCTTAAGAATGCCTGGATTTACTCATTCATTTTGGATTGCACAAAAACTGAGTCCTGACAAAAATGGATTGAGAATGAATCTTTCGTTCATTGTGCTTTGTTATGTCATCATTCTCTGCTGTTTTATTTTGTGTTAAGATGTCTTGTGTCTGTGCTTATCTCCTTTGCTGTACGGAAGTACTGACCTGGAGTGATGATCTCCTCTGCTGTACGATAGTACTGACCTGGAGCTCTCATCAGCACATGTTCAAATGGTTATCTCCTCTGTTATACGTGAGTATAGATCTGGAGCTCTCACCATTTTGATATAATTATGTCAAATCATCTTATCGATGAATTTCTCTCAGAATGAAATATTTTGTGTATAATCATTTGTACACTTATTCAAAATTTTGTTTCATGAAGATTGATTCATAATTCAATAAATCCTGAGGTTGGGTGAGGGTTTTTACCAAATGATTGTGGGGTCTTAGCATTCTAAAGCATCTAATCGAACCTTAAATGAATCATAAGCTGTTGTTTGAAAAAGGATAAGGCATGAGTTTAAGTGGATAATTATATCAGCAATCGTTATTGATTTGTTCTAATTTCTGTGGTTTCTGTGCAGATTGTGATCAGATCTTGTTTTCAGTATGATCTCATGACTGGTAGATGATTTTTAATCATCATTATGTTCTAAAATATTTAGAGAATGTGATCTCTGATTATTTTAGATCTCATTATGTGATGTGCTTCCCTTGAGTATTATTGTTAATAAAAAAAAAAATATATAAAAAAAATAAAATAATAATAAAAATAAATAATAATAAAAAAAATAATAAAAAATAATAAATAAAAAATAATAAAAATTTGGTGCGAAATTATTCTTTCGCTGACAGCTTCGCTAAGCGAAACTGCAATTTCGCTAGGTTAGCTTATAAGTTGTTAACCAGTTATCTTTTAGCGAAATTACAGTTTCACTGAGCGAAACTGTAAATTCGCTGGACGAATTTATAGTTTCGCTGCCAGCGAAACTATTGACTATATAAGTCAATTTTGCGAATTTTTCTTCATAACTTCGCAAATCTGGTTCAGGTCGTCTGTTAGGGTTTTTTAGGTTTAATATACGGCGATATTGATTTGAGATTGGTTTTTGGACTGATTTTGAGTGATTTTTTCTCTTCAGATGTGAGTTTCGAACGTTGATTGACATTTAATCTGGATTACATCTTGTTTCTGATAAGCGATTTGGATTTGTCGCTTCGGTGGTTTCGCTGTTCGTTCAGCGAAACTACCGAAGTTTCAGCGAAATTGAACGAAAGTTCACTGTCTTTCAGCGAAACTGTAAAGTTATGCTGTCCGAGCGAACTTAACAGTTTCGCCATATCTTATCTAATTTCGCAAAGACTAATCCTTATTTCACAGTTTCGTCTATAATTTCTCAAGTCAGCGAAACTAATTTGTAACAGCGAATCTAAATTAATTTTTGGTGAAACTAATTGCGAAACTACTTTGAATCATTCTAATCTTGTCGAAAATACTTTTTGTTCTGCGAAATTAACAAGTTTCTATGAGCGAAACTATAGTTTCGCTCGTCGAAACTGTTTGATTTCCTTGACGAAACTGTCTTTAATTCAGCGAATCAATCATGTCTTAGTGAGCGAAACTATTGTTTCGCTTGCCGAAATTAATTGTTTCTTTTGTTTGTATCTTATTTTTCTTATTTTCAGTATTTCTTATTCAAATTTATTTGTTGATCTTTTCAGATTATTATGGCGAATCTAAAGTTTGACGAGAGGAATAACATTACTGCCATATTAGATGATACTTTGCCTAAAGCGGCCGGATTTCGGGATTGTATTCGATGGCTCCAAAGATCACCCATTGCATATGCTATCTCTCATTCTCCCACTATCTATGATCTTCACATTAGAGACTTTTGGAGGTCAGCGGAATACAACACCGGAGGAGATGTTCAGAGGATCACAGCTAGAGTGCTTGATCATGATATATCTATTACTGCTGAGATGTGTCGAGGATTCTTAGACTGGACGATGATACTGGTGATGAGGTTGATATGACGGAATCTGAAGTATTCCAAGCTTTCCGGCAAATGGGATATGAGGGACCAGTCTTTGGTCGAGGAAAGAGATTAAAAAGTCATTTTTATCTAAAGAATGGAGATATATAGCTCACGTGTTTATTATGTGCTTAGATCACCGTAAGGGTGGATCAGATGGACTTAATCTTGACTGGGCCAAAGCTATGGTGATATGTTGCAAAGGAGAGAAGGCAAATTGCTAGATTGATCTTCGCTTGTATGGCAGAAAATGTGATGGGGTGAAAAAGGATAAATGGTTATTATATCCTCGTTTTATTCAGATGATTATTGATGATTTGATTCCTGATGTTCCTAAACACGGTGAAGTTAAGAGATTGGTTCAGATGAACCCTCGGATATTTGCAGATTGCTGTGCTATACGCCATGATTTCAGTGGTAAAATAACCCATCTCTGGGAGAACATGTACCCACCAGAGCGATGGAATTATATCAGACGAGTCGATGAGTCTGAAAACAAAAGAGCTGAGGAAACACGGGTGAAACAAGCTGATGCAGCTAAGAAACGAAAGAGAAAGAAGAGAGGAGAAAGATTATGAAGAAGAAGATAAGAAGTATACACAAGCTGAAGAGATAAGGGTGGAGAAGGAACGAAGGCTAAAAAGAGAGAACTGGAATGAGGAACGAACGAAGAACAAACATAGACATGAGGGTTTCACAGCTGGGAAAGAAGCAAGTGCTGGTCTTGATGAGGATGTGATTCGTGGTCTAAATACTTCATTGGCAATGAGTTAAGTATGATAAAGACCAAACTGATGAATCAAGAGATTCGGGAACAACAGAAAGATGAGGTCATGGATGGAATGAAAAAGATGTTGATTGATCAGAACAGTTTGATTAAGAAGTTATTTGAAGAGATTTCACAGATGAAGGCTGCTGCTGGCCTACCCAGTCAACTAACTCAATCTGAGTTAGATGATATGACTGATATATCTAAGTACCCATTCTTGAATGTTGGTACCTCATCAAAGGTAGGAGAGGGCACCTCTGGAGCAGCTGACACTGAAACAAGAGAACAAGAGATTCCAAGAGAAGAGGCTGGTAGAAATGATGAAGATGAGATTGTTGAGGCTGAGTTTGTTAATCTACAGTTTGACTTTGATAAAGATATTTTGGGAGAAGAAGTGATTGTTAAAGCTACTCATGAGGAGACATCAGATAAAGGTAAAGGTTTGATTGATGAAGAAGAAGAGGAGGATGAGCAGTTGATTGATTATGATTCTGAGCCGGAATTCTATGAAGTAGATGAGAGACCTTAGTGTATGTGGCTAAGAAGGGAGATGATGAGAATGATGTGTTTGAGATGGATAAGAGTGATTGGTTGATAAAAGAGAAGGAGGCTGAAGAACTCACCCCTCTGTTTCAAAATATGGAGGGTTTGAGCAGAAAGGAAGCAGACAAGAAGATAATCAGCTGGTGTTATAATCCTTTCTTAAAGATGTTTTTGATTAAAAGAAGAGGAGGTAATATCAGTTACATGCTCAAGAGGAAGGCGTTTAAGACCTTGCCTAAGTGGGATCTGAGACGATTAGCTACCTTGCCTTTGATTAATGCTAATTTAAGTGAAAGGGCAGAATTTCTGGAGAAGGAGATTAAAAATGGTCTAAATGATAATTTTGAATCATTTGGTTTTATGAAGGCTGAACGAAAGAGATCTAAGAAAGACAAAGACTGGGAGACAGGGAAAGGGAGAATTGTGTTTGAGAGTTAAACCGCCTAAGACTGTAAACAGAGTAAGACTGGCTGATCCTCTTCCTCCTCGTTTACAGGACTTTGAGAAGTGGTTCTATGATAATAACACCGGGGAGGCTGTGATTAGAGTCAACAAGGAAGAATTTAGGGTGTTTGACCCAATGGAGTTTTCAGCTTTGTGATGAAGGTCTTTTGATTCTCTGTGAAAATCATATAAAGGCGGGGGCAGGTGAGGAAACAAGAAAGGAGGCAAGCTTGTTTATGAATGTGGCGAACAAAATAAGGGGAGTTCGGGCAGAGGTAAAAAGTTTAGCTGAAAAGGTGAGAGCACAAGATGACTTGGCTATAGATGTTCAAGACTTAACAAGGCAGTTGGCTAGAGCTAGTGGTCATTCACATGAAGCTGATGAGGCAGAAACTAATCTTGGAGAATCAGTGGCTGAAGCTTCTCAAGACATTGCTGCAGGAGGAGTTGAAGACAGATCAACAGCAGCTGAGGAAACGGGAGCTGAAGAGCCGAACGAAGAGCAGTGAAGACAGTGAGGTCCAACCTAGGGGGAGTATTGAAGATCATGATAGGTTGACTCACTTTAGTATAGATGTTTACTTTTCATTGTAATAGGACTTGTGTTAGTTTCAGTTTGTATTTTGATAGTTATTAGCAGTTTTGGCAGTCCAGTGAAACTGTGAGCGAATCTATAGTTTCGCTCACAGTTTGCTGTTTTGGTTCACCCGGCGAACTTATGTTCTGCCGGGCGAAACTATAGTTTCGGCATGACAGTTTCGCTTGTAGCGAAACTGTCAGCGAAACTATGGCTGCTATATATACTTTTGTTATTTCATTTTGCATGATAAGTTTGCAAAACCCAAAACGTGGAATTCTGTTGCAAACTATCATTCTCAAGCAGTTACTTCATTGAAATACATTGTGCTTATTGTTATTGAGTGAGTTTGTTCATTTGAATATCAATTATGTCTTGATTCATCATATTCATCTCTCAATTGTTTGTTATTTGGCTTATGTATGTGATATTGATCAAACTATTCTATCAATTGTACTGTTCATCGATCACATGGACCAACAGAGCTCATCTGAAATTCAGATTTCATCAGCTCTTCAAAATTCACACACAATCTCTTATTAGTTGATCCAAATATAATGTCATCAACATATACCTGAACTACTAAGAGATCTTGATGTTCTTGTTTGAGAAAAAGTGTCTGATCAATAGTTCCTCTTTGTAGCCATGCTTGAGTAAGACAGATGATAATGTTTCATATCATTTTCTTGGTGCTTGATGAAGACCATACAAGGCTTTATCTAGTTTGTATACCCTATGAGGATAATGAGGATCTTCAAACCGGGGGGTTGTGACACATAAACTTCCTCATCAATTTTCCCATATAAGAATGCACACTTGACATCCATCTGATACACAGTAAACTTCTTATATGATGCATAGGCCAAAACACTCTTATGGCCTCAATTCTTGCAACTGGTGCAAAAACTTCATCATAGTCTATTCCTTCTCCTTGAGTGTATCCTTGTGCAATCAACCTTGCTTTGTTTCGTACAATAATCCCTCTATCATTCAGTTTGTTTTTGTATAGCCATCTTGTGTAGGGGTTTTAACATGTTTATCAAAGCTCATATAACCTTGTTTATATGAAAACGCAGCGGAATATATATTTTTAAAACATGTTAATAAGATGATTATTAAACCCATTTAATAAAGAACCCCAAGCCATGGATCATTATACAAATGCATACAATAAAGAACATAAGATGGTGAAAATACAACCTTTGTAGCAGCTCAAAAACCGAATTTCTTGAGGTGAAAGAAGATGAAAACGTGGCTGAATCTTCAAGTAAGAAGACCTCAAGAGGTGATACCCCAAGCTTGTACAAACACCTTTGATTGCTAGGAATCTTGACACCAAATTTTCCAGCAACCAAACCCCTTTGAAAGCTGAAAATTCTGCCCCTTTTTCTCCTTCAAAACCGGGAGAGGGAGAGAGAGATTGAGAGAGTCAAAAGCCTTTGCATGTAAGAGTGAATGATTGTAGAGTTGGAGTGTGTTTGTGTCTTTAAGTCCCCAATTTTCAAGACGAAAATGGAACCCAAAAGGCCCTATTTTGGGCGGCCAAAATAAGAAAAAAAAAGAGTCCCACCCTTTTTAAACTTTTAAAATTAACTAACACACTTTAACTTTTGTTTATAAAGTTGAAAACTAATTTTAAACTTTATAAATTAAACACTCTTTTATTTGTTATCATTTAGTAAAACTAAATAATGAAAACAAATAATATCTCATGAACAATTATCCACATAATAATGTTCATTTAAAAAGCAATATTTAGAAAATCCAATTTTCTAAATTGGTGTCACTACTTATTTGTATGATCTTATCAACAAATAAATTATCTTTCGGTGTTGGTTTGGCTTGTTATTGGGTATGACCCGTCTTGGATCATATCACACTAGCCACATCAATTTAATATGAATCTTGGGCAGATCAAATCCTTCAATCTCCCACTTGCACAAGATTTATAGAAGATTGATGCAAGAAGCAAATAACGCCTAGCAACGGTTTGCTACCCCTAATGTATATGACTAAGTGCCATTCAATAACATCATCCTTTTCAAGTACCTTACTTGAATATGTTTTAGGTGAATTAAACATCTATCCTTTTGTTGCAGATGTCATGTTAAATCCAAGAGACACAGAATTGTCATTCTCTGATGATTTAACTTTAACAGGCCTTAGACATCTAACTCTCAACGAATAAGAGGAACAAATTCCATCTTGACTACATACGTCTCTCACAATCACCTCATGTCATACCTAAACTCAGCCTTATGTACTGCCTTTTCAGAACAGCAAAGGACTAAGTCAAAGTACAATACTTGGTGAATATCAAGACCCAATATGTATCTCAGGTCTGAGGATACAATGATATTCGCCTTTACTCAAAATTTCTTATGCCTAATCAGAAAGATTCCATGCAGAAATAATTGAGAGCGGGTCAGTCCAATATCTATATCCCATAGATATCAATGAACCTTGGTAGCAACCTCTTGCTCTATATTCATACCTTATGAATATCAACCAATCCAAGTTCATTATAGTCTTACATTCATAGTTGTTCCCACAAGTATGATCGACTACGGACGTTGAGAATAATTCATTTATTCACGGATTTAAACATGCTAAAATAGAAGAACAAATGAAATTATAACCATATAATTAAGTCAAATAACATTAGTTCCAATATCCAAATACAAAATACAACATCAAACCCAGTCACTTGAATATCTAAGTCCCATGGCACAAACATGACCTTCATGCTTTGCCTTTTCAAGGAGCTTTGTGAGTGGATTTGCAACGTTTTATCAGTGTGGACTTTGCGAATACATATCTTTCCTTTTTCAACTTCATCCCTTATGTAGTTGAATCTCCGTTTAATGTGCTGAGTCTTTTGATGAGCACGAGGTTCCTTGATTTGAGCAATCGCACCCTCATTGTCACAAAAGATCTCTAGGGGATCCTGAATGGAAGGACTACCCCTAGATCGGCTATGAATTTCTTCAGCCATGCAGCTTCCTGTGCTGCCATTGAAGCGGCGACGTATTCTGACTCTGTAGTGGACAACGCTACGACTTCTTGCTTTGAGCTTTTCCAAGAAACAGCTCCCCCATTCAGAATAATGATGTACCCCGATTGAGATCGTGAATCATCTCGATCAGTTTGGAAACTCGCATCCGTGTAACCTTTTACAACGAGTTCCTCTTCACCAGACCCGTAGATCAAGAACATGTCCTTAGTCCTCCTTAGGTACTTCAGAATGTTCTTGACAACCATCCAATGACTATCACCAGGATTTTGCTGGTATCTACTTGTCATGCTTAAAGCGCATGACACATCTGGTCTAGTGCATATCATTGCATACATGATGGATCCTATAGCAGATGCATATGGGATTGCCTTCATTCTATTTTGCTCCTCCTTGGAGCTTGGACATTGAGTTGTACTCAATATTGTCCCTCTTTGAATAGGTACAATACCTTTCTTAGAGTTTTCCATCTTGAACCTTTTCAAGATTTTGTAAATGTATGCACTCTGATTCAAACCAATTAGTCGTCTTGATCTATCCCTATAGATCTTTATTCCCAGAATATAGGCGGCTTCAACAAGATCCTTGATGGGAAAACAACTTCCAAGCCAGGTTTTTACACCTTCCATGGTTGGAATGTCGTTTCCAAACAGTAGTATGTCATCAACATACAATACTAGGAAGGTTATTGTGCTCCCACTAACTAGCCTTCTTATACGCAAGCCTCATCAGCACATTTTGATGAAGCCAAATTTCTTTACTTCATCATCAAAACGGTGATTCCAACTTCTTGATGCTTGTTTCAATCCATAGATTGATTTCATTAACTTGCATACTTTATTAGGATATTTTGGATCGACAAACCTTCAGGCTGAACCATATAGACATCTTCCTCAAGATATCCATTTAGGAAAGCGGTTTTGACATCCATTTGCCAAATCTCATAATCATAATGAGCTGCTATGGCAAACAATATCCTTATAGACTTAAGCATTGTAACTGGTGAGAAGGTTTCATCATAATCAACCCCTTGAGTTTGAGTGAAACCCTTTGCTACAAGTCTAGCTTTGTAAGTATCCAAGTTTCCATGCATATCGGTTTTCTTCTTAAAAACCCACTTACTTCCAACTACTTTGGAATTAAGAGGTGGCACAACAAGTTCCCAAACTTGATTGTCATACATGGATTGCATCTCAACGTTCATGGCCTCAAGCCATTTGTCACAATCCAAATTGGACACTGCATCATGATATGTGGTTGGTTCATCTGAATCCACCACATAGCATCCATCCATGAAAAATCCGTATCTTTCAGGTGGATTACTATTTCTACCACTTCTGCGAACGTTTTGTGTGTATTGATCAACCGCTTGATCATCCTCAACATCCTCACGTTGAGTGCTAGTTTCAACCAAACGTGCATCGGGCTGTGTTTCTTGATCCTCCTCAAGATCCACTGTTCTACTGCTAGTTCCTTCCATAAGGAACTTTGTTTCTAAGAACTCACCCTTTCTGGCAACAAACACTTTTTGTTCCAGTGGATCATAGAAATAATATCCCATAGAATCTCTAGGATATCCAACAAAGATACACTTGGTGGATCGGACATCTAATTTGTTTGCGGTGGGAGTCTTAACATAAGCCTCACAACCCTAGACCCTTAAGTACGATAGGGATGGAACTCTTCCATGCCATATCTCAAAGGTGTCTTTTCCACATTTTTGGTTGGGGCCATATTCAGAATACGGGCCGCGGAGAGCAAAGCGAAACCCCAAAATGATAGAGGTAATGTGCTTCTAGCCATCATAGATCGAACCATATCCAATAAAGTTCGATTCCTCCTCTCAGACACACACCATTATGTTGTGGTGTTTCCAGGTGGAGTGAGTTGTGAGACAATCCACAACTCCTAAGATGATCTTGAAAAACATCACTTAGGTATTCGCCACCTCTATCGGTGCGGAGAATTTTAATTGACTTGTTGAGTTGATTTTCTACTTCATTCTTGAAGATTTTGAACATTTCAAAAGCTTCATCTTTGTGCCTTAATAAGTACACATACCCATAGCGACTATAATCGTCGGTAAAGGTAATGAAGTATCTTTCACCATTCCTAGTCATTGGCTTAAAAGGACCACATACATCCGAATGTATGATACCTAATAAATCTTTTGCCCTTTCGTTAGTTCCACTAAAGGGTGCCTTAGTCATTTTCCCTTGTAACAAGATTCACATACATCAAATGAATCACATTCATTTGTTTTTAAGAGACCATTCTTTTGAAGTGTTTTGTATACGTTTTCTTGTTTATATGCCCAGACGGTAAAGATGCCAAAGGTAGGTATCACTCAAATCTAATTTGAGTCTTTTGGTGGTTGCTTGGTATATTGAGCTATCATATGTTACGTTTCCATGAACCAATTCATAAATACCATTACAAGGTATAGCCTTAAAATAAAATACATGATTTAAAGAAACATGAATATCATTGTCAACAAACTTGAAATCATAATCATATTGTCTTAAACGGGAAACAAAAATTATGTTCCTAGTCAAACTAGGAGCATATAATACATTATATAAAATGACTTCCAAACCACTTGGAAGCTTCAAAATGTAGTCTCCTTGGGCTTCAACGTGAACCTTTGCACCATTGCCCATGAAGACTTATTTCCCCTTTTGCATAACGCTCATTTCTTTTTAACCCCTGCAATGAATTGCAAATGTGAGTTCCACATCGGTATCTAATACCCATGTGTTAGAAGAAATAACATTTAGCTCAACATGTATCATGTAAATTATACCTGAGGTTTGCACTGCATCCCTCTTTTCTCTCAACTCTTTGAGATAGACTGGACAATTTCTCATCCAATGCCCTATCTCACCACATTTGAAGCATGGGTCGTTTACAGCAACCTTTTGCTTCTTCTCCTTGGGCTTCGGAGGTTCCGCCCTAACAACCATCTTCCCCGTTCCTCCAACGTGCCCCTTTCCTTTGGCAACATTTGCCTTAGGAGGGGGTAGAGACCTCTTCCTTCTCCCACCTTCATTAATGGTGAGAACGGGTAAAACCCTTTTACCCATTCCCGCCTCAGCTGATTTGAGCATCGAATGAAGTTCATTTATGCTCTTGTCCCATCCGTTCATGTTGTAATTCATGACGAATGCCTCAAACCTTTTAGTTAGGCCATTAAGGATCAAATCCGTGGCCAACTCCTTTGAGACAGGACAATTTAGCCTTTGAAGGCGGTCGATGTGGCTTTTCATCTTAAGAACATAAGATGAAACTGATTGGGATTCTTCCATCCGACATGCATGAAGCGCTCGAACCGTTTCGAAGCGCTCCACTCTAGCTTGTTGCTGGAACGTTTCCCGCAACTGAGTGATCATGTCATAGGCTCCATGGAGCTCATACTCCTTTTGGAGTTCGGGTGTCATACTTGCTAACATTAAGCAAGAGACTTGGATGGAGTCTTCCGTATATCTAACCCAATCATTATAGGCCTCCACATCCTCCTCGTTAGGTTCATCGGGGATGGGATCATCAAGAATGTAGGCCCGCTTTTCTTGCTTGAGAACAATTCTCAAGTTGCGGTACCAATCCATGAAGTTGTTAGGTGTTAGACGATCCCTTTGAAGGATCGCCCTGAGAGATTGGTTGTTTTGGTTTGGTACATCGTTATTAGCGTTGTTGTTGTCGGCCATCTACAAGATTTTACAAAGTTCCATTTTAGTAATCGTTGATATAATTATATATTTCATTTATTAATACCCTTTACGTCTCATAGACTATTAATAAAAAAATTTTAGAATCCAACGTTATTTAAATATTGGTTAGGTGACCTTTATCCCATTATTTAAATAAACAAGGTAGTCATAAATGACAATTGCAACCCATTGCAACTTCTAGTGGTATGGGTTCGTTTGAACATCTTATGTTAATAACGGCATGTTTACCCATCAACACCTTTTATAAAACACATTTTAGGTGATCCATTCAATATATTTTATAAATCAAGTCGTCCTACTTACACACACGTGTGAGTTTACTACATAAGTGGTTAGGTGACCTTTATCCCACAAACATGGTATTCTCACCATAAGTTACAAGTTCCCTCAAAGTGGTTAGGTGACCTTTATCCCACTAAGAGTTTGCAAGTAACCTAAGTGTTGTGTAAAAGGATGGTGTTTAACTTGTTTTCAAAAGGGATTTATAATTTCACAATTCTTGTTTTAGAAAAGACCATGTACCATATGATTGTATGCATTCAACCATATGGTACCCATTTGGTTCTTTAAATAAAACCCATTTTATTTTGCAAACCATTAACTCCTTTTATAGAACCATTCTATTTTGCTTAATGATTTGAGAATCAATTTCTTGTAATAGCTTGTTCTAGATGATGGTTTGTTAATCACATCCAAATATTCAAAACAAAGCAACATCATAAGCATTCAACCAAGCATAACCAAACAATTCATATATGCATAACAAAGCATACTAAGTTGAGCACACTTGTTTAGCCAAAACAAGTGTGTCAAAAGGTCTTGTCCTAAGGGTTAAGAACATGACACATGGTTGACAAAGGAACTCCCACTTGAATCCACATCTTCAAGCATCCTCTTTGTCCATCTTTTCTTCAAGTCTTGATCTTGAGCATCCTTACAAAATATGTATCCTAATACATTTTTCTAGTAAAGATAAACTCCTAATCTATTTATTACAAACCATGTGAATGAATAGATTACAAAACAAGACTTGAAACAAAATTAAATTATTACATGCCCAAATGAATATAACATGACAACCAATCATCCAATCCAAATGGTCTAGGCTTTGGTATGCATAATCAACAACAACATGATCAAACATACACAAGATAATCGATTTTGGCAGCCCCTTATAGCCCATGTTCTAGGCCAACATAAACCAAGAACAAATGGGTTAAGAACATATAAATAAACATCAAATAATCTAGAGTTTTAAAGATCCTTATATGCATAATGTAACATCTTTAAAACACCAAAGGGGGCAAAATCCAGCCCCTAACTCACGGATTTTTGGTGTCAAGCACCACAAAAACGTGAACTAGGGAGGAAATACATGTATGCATATGTATAAGTGGCTCTTGATGCCATTGTAGGGGTTTTAACATGTTTATCAAAGCTCATATAACCTTGTTTATATGAAAACGCAGCGGAATATATATATTTTAAAACATGTTAATAAGATGATTATTAAACCCATTTAATAAAGAACCCCAAGCCATGGATCATTATACAAATGCATACAATAAAGAACATAAGATGGTGAAAATACAACCTTTGTAGCAGCTCAAAAACCGAATTTCTTGAGGTGAAAGAAGATGAAAACGTGGCTGAATCTTCAAGGAAGAAGACCTCAAGAGGTGATACCCCAAGCTTGTACAAACACCTTTGATTGCTAGGAATCTTGACACCAAATTTTCAGCAACCAAAACCCTTTGAAAGCTGAAAATTCTGCCCCTTTTTCTCCTTCAAAACCGTGAGAGGGAGAGAGAGATTGAGAGAGTCAAAAGCCTTTGCATGTAAGAGTGAATGATTGTAGAGTTGGAGTGTGTTTGTGTCTTTAAGTCCCCAATTTTCAAGACAAGAAAATGGACCCAAAAGGCCCTATTTTGGGCGGCCAAAATAAGAAAAAAAAGAGTCCCACCCTTTTTAACTTTTAAAATTAACTAACACACTTTAATCTTTTGTTTATAAAGTTGAAAACTAATTTTAAACTTTATAAATTAAACACTCTTTTATTTGTTATCATTTAGTAAAACTAAATAATGAAAACAAATAATATCTCATGAACAATTATCCACATAATAATGTTCATTTACAAAAGCAATATTTAGAAAATCCAATTTTCTAAATTGGTGTCACTACTTATTTGTATGATCTTATCAACAAATAAATTATCTTTCGGTGTTGGTTTGGCTTGTTATTGGGTATGACCTGTCTTGGATCATATCACACTAGCCACATCAATTTAATATGAATCTTGGGCAGATCAAATCCTTCATCTTGTTCCAATAGGATGTTGACCTTCAGGCAAATCAACAAGAGACCACACTTTTTGCTTTCTGAACTGTTAAAGCTCTTCTTGCATAGCTTCAATCCAGCTATTGTCTTTTAAATCAGCTGTGATGTTTGGAGGCACCACTTGAGAAAGAAAACAATTGAAGAGACAAAGGTTGGCTGTACTATTTTGGCTCCTAGTAGTTCTCTTTTCAGGATATCCAATGATGTTGTCAAGTGGATGAGTCTTATGGATTCTCATTGAAGGAGTTGATTCAACTGGAATAGATGATTCCAGGTTAGTCATTTCCATCGCCTCAGACTGATTCAGCTCAAGTTTAGAATTTAAGAAATAGTCAAAATGTTCAACAGGAGTTGAATGATCATGAGAGTGTGTTGTTTGGGCTACAGAAGTATCTCTAGTTGTGTTTTGCTCTTCGCAGGAACTCCTTCGGAAGCATTTTGTTCTTCAATAGGAACTTCTCCGGATGCATTTTGTTCTTCCGTAGGAACTTCTCCGGAATGCATTCTGGTCTTCCATAGGAACTTCTCCGGATGCATTTTGTTCTTCCGTAGGAACTTCTCCGGATGCATTCTGGTCTTCCAGAGGAACTTCTCCGGATGCATTTTGTTCATCCGTAGGAACTTCTCCGGATGCATTCTGGTCTTCCAGAGGAACTTCTCCGGATGCATTCTGGTCTTCCATAGGAACTTCTCCGGATGCATTTTGGTCATTTCCACATGTAGTATCTGCTACTGAAATGTTTTCATCTGAAGATGGATGTATCCTTGGAGGATCAGCAGATAAGGTTACTTCAGTCATAAGAGGTGGAACAAATGGATAACATACTTCATCAGATCCTGCATTGTTCAAATGATCATAGTCAAATGATTTGGATAAAGCATCTATGTCAAATAACCATGATGAACCTTTAACTGACTTTGTAAATACAGTTTCATCAAAAGATACATTAGGAGTCTCTTCCACAATGTTATGTTGTGGAATATACACTCTATATGATTTTGATGTTGAAGAGTATCCAACAAAGAAACCATCATATGCTTTTTCTGAAAATTTTCCCAATGGACTCTTAGATATCCTATGTATGGTTTTCTTTTAAATAGGAGCTCATAAAGAGTTTTGTTATGTTCTTTGACAATTAATGTTTTGTTTTGAACATTGCATGCAGTATTCACAGCCTCAGCCCAAAAAGTGATAGGTAGTTGTGAATCAGCTAGCATGGTTCTTGCTGCTTCAATGAGAGTTCTGTTTCTTCTTTCAGCAACTCCATTTTGTTGTGGAATCCTTGGTGCACTGAATTGTCTTGCAATACCTTTGCTCCTGCAAAAGGAATCTAGTTCAAAATTTACAAATTCAGTACCATTGTCACTCCTAAAAATTTTAACTTTTGTATCAAGTTGATTCTCAATCTTGATAACAAAGTCCATTAATGTTTCTGATGTCTCACTTTTTTGTTTTTAAGAAAAAGACCCATGTGAATCTAGTGAAATCATCAACTATCACCAAAAAATATTGCCTTTTTCCAATGCTCATTATATTGGAAGGACCAAACAGATCTATGTGAAGCAATTTGAGTGGTGTAGTATTAGTATTGATAGTTTTGGATTTATGTGACACTCTATGTTGTTTTCCTTTGTAACAAGAAGAACAGTGAGTTGAGCAGTGAAACTCTTTATTTGGCAATCCAATGACCAGGGCATTTTTCACCAATTTATTCATGTTCTTCATGTTAGAATTTACAAGCCTTCTATGCCATAATTGAGACAAATCTTTTGAGAGTTTAGATATAAGGCATGTTTCATGTTTTGTGAGTGAAGTGTTGTTCATATCCAAAACATAAGTGTTTCCTTTTCTTGCTGCTTTGAGGAGAATCCAATCTTCTGGAACAATAAATCCTGGCTTAAGAATGTAACAGTTAGTATCATCAAACAATGTAGTGTAATTTTGATCACAAATTTGAGACACACTAAGTAGTTTATACTGTAAATTTTTACAGTAATTTACTTTATCAAATTTGAGTACACCATTTGTTATCATCCCTTCACCAACAATTTTACCTCCCATTTTATCCCCACCAAATGCCACATAAGAAGCATTTTTATGTTTGAAATCATGGAGAAGAGAACAGTTTCCTGTCATATACCTGGAACAACCACTGTTAACATACCACTTGTTGTCAGCTCTCCAATATTGTTCCTGCATTCAGAAAAGAGAATCAGTTAGAAGTGACAACCCAAGTCTTAGTGATCTTGGGTTTGTCAACAGGGTCTAAAACAGTTACTCCATCATGAACATTTTTTGAAGTTTCAGTTTTAGATTTGGTTGATTCATTCTGATTTGATTTAGATGAGGATGATTCTGCTGAATGGGATGTTGATGAAGTAGATTCTTGTTTCTCAATTTCTGTTTGACTCAAATCAACTTCATTTGTTTTAGTCTTTTGTTTTGATAATGAACCTTTAAATGTCTCACTATCTTTGTTTTTGAAAGAGGTATTTGAATGCCCTTTTCAAATTTATCAAAAAATGAATCATCATCCTTTGATTCCTTATCTGTCAGATCTACCCTTTTGTGGGGTGTTTTTGACTGCTGGAAAGTTGGTCTTTTCTTCAATGTATGAGCACTTGATGATGTTTTGTCCTTTGATTTTGACTTTGATTTTTGTTCAGACTTCTTCAGTTTTGAACCCTTGCACAATCAGTAGATTGAGAATCTGATTCAGACTTATCTGATTCTTTCTTCTTTATGCCTTTTGTCTTGTTCTTTTTGTTGAAATAACATTCCTGAGTGGAATGGTTATTTTTGTTGCAGATATCACAATGTTTGTTGAAGTAGCAATCAGCAGTCATGTGATTGTTCATATTGCAAATAGAGTCAGTAGCTACTGAAGTAACAATCTTCAGTATTGTGATTTTTCATGTCACACCATTTGCAATACTTTTCATCTGATTCTTTCTCAGAATCATTCTTATGGTTTGCTGACTTTTGATGTTGTTCTTTCTTCTTCAGCTTTGGATGTGCTTCTCCTTTTTCCACTTTATGCACATTTTGATTGTTTGTTGCTGAATTCCTCTTCCGTAGATCAACAGCTGAAGTTTTCTCTTTCAGTTGATGATCTGTTGATACCTTTTTCTTTCCTTTTTCTTTGAATTTATCTTTTTCCTCGGTGATGACAGATTCATCATTCAATTTCTTGGAGGAGTCTTGTTGCTGACTTAGTTCTTGAAGACCTTCATTCAATTGAGCTATTCTCTTGCAAATGGTCTTCAGTGTGTTTCTTTGTTTAGGAGGATATGGCAACTTTGTTTCTTCAAGCACTTTTGGAATATGAGTTTTAAGATGAACATTCTTACCAGTGGTTATTCGATCAACATCATGTTCATCAGAATCATCCAAGTCATCACAAATTATCATAATCAAATTCTGAATCATTTTAATGTAAAGATTCTGATTCAGAAGATTCAGTTTCACTCACCTCAGCTTCATCATTAATTTTGATTTGAGTTGAACCTTTTTCAAACTTGGTGCTAGGCACAAAATGATTTGACAGAGTGTTGGTCATTGTTTGTAGGTAAAGATGTGTAATTATCATTTATAGGTGGTGCAACCGCATTATAACCCAACCCAGACCTTTTCTTTGATTCAATATGAGAATTTAGTAATTTCTCATATTGCTGAGATGATAATTGAAACTTCTGAAGTTTCACTTCAGTTGATGCATGATCAGCCATGGATTTTGTTAAGGAAGTGGTTAGATGCTCAACTTGGGCTTTTAGGCTATAATTTTCAGAAACAAATTTTTCTAAATCCTTTTGCAAAGAGTTAATTTTTGTTTGATACAATTTATGTTCTCTAACATGGGATTCATTCAAAATCATTGTTTCTTTTACTTTGTCAGCCAACTGTTGAGCATGAACTCTATATCGTTCGACTTCCTCAACACATGTTGATGAACACAATCTTTCTTTTACCTCTCTTGCCATTGGTGGAACTATTTGATCCATATGAGCCATCAATGCTTGATTCTCTTCCAAAACTTCCTTTTCATACACACTCCAGTCACACGTTCCATCTTGAAGTATGATCAGCCCTGACTCCTTTGGGTTGCTAGGTCCAGCTGATTCTTTGGTGGGCTGGTGGGGATGCATTGATCAGTTGAGATTGTTTGAGCAGAGGTCTTTGAAAAGTTGATTGTTGATGTGCTTGAAATTGATGTTGCTGATGCTGCTGGTGTTGTCTCATCTCTGGATTTGACTGTTGATTGCATTCTCTTGAGAAATGTCCATAGAGATTGCATTTGTAGCATCTTACTTTTGATTTGTCAACGCCAATCTTTGATGTTTTACTTGCTGAAGCCAAGTTCTTATTTCTCCTGAGATATTGCTTTGCTCTATAAGCAATCATGGCCATCTGCATTGTAGATCCATTTCTTCCACTACATCAGGAGGCAGTTCTTCTAAGTCTTGTTGGCAGATATTTGCTGAAGTTAGAGAGCTTCCCAGATAGGCTTGAAAACTGGAACTAAACGTTGCAAAGGCTGCTCTTTGTTCTTCAGAGTCCAATATCACAATTATTGGTTCTGACTGATTGACTGATTGTGAAGACTTAGCTATTGCTGCAGTTGTATCTTGTCTATCAGCAGTTCTTCCTTTATTCTTTTATTCTTATCTTGAGATGATTTCTTTGAGGGTTTAGAAGCATAAAGCTAACTTCCTCCTCATCATCACTCCTAGCACAAGAGTTATCACTTTCATTGTTTGAAATAAATGCACTTCCAACATTATTTGTTTTTTGAAGTGATAGGGTGAGACATGAGTTCTCACACTCTTGTTTCTTGATTTTTCGTCCATTTCAAGAGCTTCCACTTTTGCAACCAGAGTATCTAAACCAGTTGATTTCAGATCTATAGTGTTCTTGAACATGGATACAGTATGCTTCCAACTTTCTGGCAAAGTGTGGAGCATTTTCTTGTTTAATTCCTCACTTGTATACTTCAACTCCAGAATATTCATCCCAGTGACCAACTGCATGAATCTATGGAGTTGTTGAGGAATTGATTCACCCTCAATATGATGAAATGTTTCATATTGCGACCTGAGGGTGTCTCTCCTTATGCTTCTTATCTCATCACTCCCTTCGCAAAGAGTGTGAAGTATCTTCCATAAGGAGTGTGTTGTTTTATAGTTCTCACACCTGATCAATATCTCTTCAGGTAAAGCCATACTAAGCAAACTGTATGCTTTTATATCAACTTTAACCTTTTTGACATCATCAGGTGATAGATCTTTGGTACTGATTGGTTGATTTTTGTCATTATAATCCGGCCCAAGAGTGGGTGGAATATAAGGACCTTTAGTAATGGATACCCATAAGTCAGAACCAGTATAGTTTACATGATTCCTAAACTTGATTTTCCACGACTTGAAGTCTGCTTTTGTTTCCAACTTCGGAGGTTGGTAAGATGAACCACTGAAGTTGCTCATGATGTTAAATGATGAGAATAATAACAAGATCTGCTATTCAATTGATTTGAATATAGAAACAAGTTAATTAAAACGATTGCAGTTAAACGAAATTAAACTCAATTAAACACAACTAACACTGATAGATCAATCGATCTAAATCAATGAGCACTTGGCTCTGATACCACCTATGAATCCAAGGATCGTCAACAAGAATTATCAGTGTCGGTTGATGTCAAGTCAACATTTGCGGAATCAACGTTGATTTGCTTTAATTGTTTTAAACAACTTTAATATCAATAAATGATCAAGAACACACGTAACAAAATACAATTAATGATTAAACAGTATTTCATTAGAACATGTTAATGATTACAAATATAATGAATGAATGACATTAAAATATGCTATGATGTGATGGCTGCTAGGGTTTGATTGAGAGACTTTGAAGTGATTGTCGTATTGCTATTGCTGTTGTCGATCAATCAATCGTCTAACACAATCGTCCTTGAATCAAAACCTAGGATCCATATATATAGACAGTGATGTTTCAGTTATAGGAAACACCGGATCTCTTGGGATTTGATTTATTTCAGTTAAGGAATCATCGGATTTCTCGGTATTCGCATAACTGCCTTGTTGACTTGTTGACTTGTAACATTTGTGTTATACAAGTGTTTGGACTCCGCAGGAACAGTGTCTTCAGTAGGAATTTGTTCTTCCGTAGATGATGTGTTCTTCCAAAGGAGTCTTGTTCTTCCGAAGGAAACTTGTTCTTCCGAAGGAAACTTGTTCTTCCGAAAGAAACTTGTTCTTCCGAAGGAGTCTTGTTCTTCCGAAGTAGTCTTGTTCTTCCGAAGGAAACTTTTCTGGTTGTTCATCCGCAGAAGATCTTCGGATGTAAAATTACTTGTAAGAAATATATCTACGGAAGAACAAAATGTTAATCCGTATATGTTTCTTACACTTGGTCAATTTCATAAATTGACCAATTATAATGTTTGTACCTGCAACCATACATAAACAACACACACATAAATGGGTTAACCTATATATTTAATGCATACACAATAATAAATTACAAATATTCATTACAAATATTAATTCAAGTACTAAGCCTATACATAATGAACTAGATCTACTGAACCTAGATCTAACAGTATGTATCTAATATTTATATAAATATATAGATATATATATAATATATTATATATAATATATATATATATATATATATATATATATATATATATCTATAATATTTATATATTATATTTATATTATATATGTATGTAATATATGTATATATATATGTATATATATGCATATATAATATATATATATATACTATAATATATATATATTATATATATATTATATATATATATATATAGGGTTAGGTTTTTTTCAGGAATTCATTATAAATGATAACTCACAGAACAAATATTAACCATTGATTGTTTTGATCAATGGTTATGATTGAACATGTTCACTAAATGTAATTTATGTTTTATTTAAGTGGTTTTGTTTAAAGAAAATGGTGTATTAGTAATCTGTTATATTATTTATCTCTCCAATTAGTTAGTAATTAATTAATTTTATTCATCAATTACATTTGAAAAAAATTCATTCTTTAAAATTCATCAATTACATTTGAAAAAAATTAATTCTTTAAAATTGAGTAAATTAGTATATCTGATGCATCATAATTGGTATTTGTTTAATCTTTGCATACGGAATTAGATTATTGTTTTCATTTTCCACGGTGCTCGTTGATTTACATATATGTAAATCTTTAGACTGATTGTCTACTCAAACATTAATATTTTACATACACATAATTTTCAAATCAATAATCCATTTTTTAAATTGATCTGGAATTTACATATATGAAATATTATCTTCATACTAGTCATTTAGTTTTCAAACTTACCACCCATTTACATATATGTAAAACTTTATCTCATTGTTTTTTTCATAACATATAGGTTCACATATGTGTGAATCAATTATTTACATATATGTAAGTCTTCAACACAAACTTAAGCCAAATCATAAACTAAAATTCAAGCTAATTAACATAAAACACTTGAATCAAAACATAAAGCCATACCCTTAATATAACCAAACGATCATTGAATTTGTGAGAAAATAGATTATTAGATTTGTGTAAGGCCCCGTTCCCGGGACGCCTACAGTTGGTCGTTCATCGCACTCAAAAACATATAATTATATTTTTCCTTTCCTAAATAGTTGCAGCGGAAACATTAAAACACAATTTCATTCCATCAAAATACTTTTGCACTATAATACAATCGTTCCTTTAACAATATCATGTTACATTTATTACAAGCATTAAACATAAAGATGCCATCCAAAATATGCTGAGTAGCCGCCCCGTGCCATCCTCAGCAACATACCTGCCAACTGGAAACACATCAAAGTCAGCGTTGTTGAGTGAGTTCTAGTTTTATAATAAAACTTACTTTACTTCCGTAAAACCGTTCGTTACTTTCTTTGTAAAACATTCGTTACTTACATGCGTTCACACATCATACGTACAGATAATATCATTATTATCTTCATCATTACGTTCGTTACATTCATCATTCATCGTACATTATTATCTTTCACTTTTTTCTAGATCCTATCAGACTTTACCCTCTTCGTGGCACTCAGCTACAATTACTGAGGTCGAGTGACAAGGATCCCATTTCATACATTATTAGGATATTTCGTTAATGTTCATTTCATACATTCGTCCTTTTCAGCATTACCTTTCTCATTCATTTACTCACGCCATACTCCCGACTCATGTCCGGAGACTGGTACTGTGCCGGGGTCTGTACACAAACCCCCGACTCATATCCTAAGACTAACACAGTACCGGAGTACGCGACAAGGACCTCTATCGAGTCTGTTGCGACACAGAGTCGCTCACCTCATAGGCAATCTCAACGATTGCACGCTATACGAGTGTGTTGCGACAACAGGGTTGCTCACCTCATGCATATGCTTGGCTTTATGCTACACCCCCGAAGTTATGCGTAACTCGGGTAACCATCACATATTTCACCCCCATCAACATGGGTACTACACCCCCATCGAAATGTGTACATCACCCCCATCAACATGGGTACACACCCCCATCGAAATGGTACATCACCCCCATCAACATGGGTACTACACCCCCATCGAAATGGGTACATCACCCCCATCAACATGGGTACTACATCGAAGGTCAGCCACAAAGACTGGAACCCTTGCTTGCATACTATAGGATAGCTGAACCTCACGCGGTTGAGCTTAAGGCATTTAGAGCCGTGCACTTCACTACGCTTCACTTACAAGCCTCACACGCTTTCATTCATTCATTTATGCATGCATTCATTCATTACGTTCCTCTTTTCATTATCTTCCACTTTACGTTACATAATAGTTTCATTTCATTCGTTAACGTTCGACGCAAAGCCATGGAAAGATAAACATGCATAATAAGGAACATAACATAAACATAAACATACACATCATCATACATACACATCAATCATACATCACATCACGCACATCATACATATTACACATCACACGCACCGCCATGCCTAACGTCATACATAACGTCATACATATCATCATCATCTACATGCCCAACATAACATCTATGACCTCGAGAGTCAACTTCACAAGCTTACACCAACCTCTCGAGTCAAAACCCATAACTGCACTTTCCCTCGAAATTCGTATGATAAACCGCTGTTTTTCGGGCGTATGAACCCTACTTGGGCGCATGGACACCCTCCAGTCGCATGGCCTTCAGAGCGACTGAACACTTAGGCAAATGGGCATCTATGCGAATGGACCCTATACGAATGGACTATGGGCGAATTGACATCTATGCGAATGGACTCTCAGTCGCATAACTCTCATGCGTATGGCCTTCAGTCGCATGACTTCAGGTGCATGGCTTTAGTCGCATACTCTTCATGCGAATGAATCTCAGACTCAGTCGCATGGACTTCAGTCGCATAACCTTCATACGAATGAACCTCAGTCGCATACTCCCTCAATCGCATGCCTCATAGGCACATGAACTTCAGTCGCATGACCATCATGTGTATGGACCTCAGTCGCATGGCAATCGTGCGCATGGACCTCAGTCGCAATCCAATGGGCCGAATGGCCTCCAATCGCCCTCCAGTCGGTCGCCTAGCCCTAGCTGATGTAGAATGCAGCTCAACCCGACTGCAGCCGCGGGTTTTCGGCCTCCAACCTCTTCCAAACCTCTTTTAAGCTCAAATCAACCATTCAAACCCTAGGAAAACATACCACGACCTCATTCAAGCATAACCAAGCAAGAAATCAAGCCTCAAACGCATCAT
The DNA here is from genome assembly GCA_025215565.1 of Flaveria ramosissima. Classification (NCBI taxonomy): domain Eukaryota; kingdom Viridiplantae; phylum Streptophyta; class Magnoliopsida; order Asterales; family Asteraceae; genus Flaveria; species Flaveria ramosissima. Next base: position 144,491 of record JACVEC010000380.1, on the reverse strand, counting down.
ACACATACACACATGCATAAAATCGGGTTTTCACCCAAAAACTCAAAAATAGGTTTTCAGATGTGTTCCAGCCCCAAAATCAGTTGAAAACGTGTAAAAGAGGGGTCCTAGAACTCACCTTAACGATCCCGACGAGTAGAGCTTCGATTTGACTCGCTCCTCCATGATTTTGGCTACTCAAACCAACCCGAGCCAAACACTTCTTTTCTTTTCTCTTATTCTCTCTTCTCCTCTTGATGGCTGAAAAAAATGAGAAGGGTTGGGGTGTCTCCCCCTTTTATACTCCCACTCATCAAGTTTCTCTCGTTGGCGATTTGGTCCCTCGACTTTGACTTTATTTCTTTTCTTCTTTCGTCGGCTTCAAAGGAAATTTCCGGGTGTTACAATTTGTGTACGTAGAAAAAAATGTATAGGTAACAAAAATATATATGAAAAATTAACAAACCATTTATTTCCATATATGTATAGGTAAAAAAGATAACTGATTATATTTGTTTATGTAACAAATTGGATGCAAAAATAACTTAAATATATAAAACCATTATCAAAGTATCTTTAACACTTTTTATGAACATATTACAAAAAAAGGCCAAAGAACCGTTTAAGATCATTGCAAAGTTATGGGAGTAAAGTGAGCACTACCCTGTTGTATTAATTATAAAATAAATTAATAAATAAAAATCAATGGTTAGGATGAGTTCTCGCAGGTCTTACGATCTTAAGGAATTCTGAAAAGATCTTGCCCACATCTATATATATATATATATATATATATATATATAATATATCTCATATATATAGTATATTTATATTATATATATATATATATATATATATAGATATATATATATATATATATATATATATATAATATATATATATAGATATATATCTATATATATATATATATATATATATCTCTTTATTTAGTGATTTACACCATTTACACATGTGTAAACATTATAGATCATGGCATATTCATCGCCAAATCATTTTGTTACTCTCAAATCAGGTTATTAACGTATTTATAAACTTTTGTTAAGCAGGTTACAAGCTTTGGTTAGGAGGGTTTCAAGACATAAGAATAGATTGTTGGATCTAGAGTGGCTGTTGCAACCAAAACTATGTCACTTAGAAGATTTTGAGTACAACATACAAAGGACTTCCGAAGCCAAGTGTGGAACTTCCGAAGGAAGAAGGAGCTCTTGCGAAGTCTAAGTGTAAAATACACTTCCGAAGGAAAACTCCAACTTCCGAAGATAAAGAAGCTACTTCCGAAGATCAAGACTTAAAGACAAATGCAGGACCGTTTAAGGGCTTAACCACAATTACAACACAACAACACAATGAGGAGAATAACTAAGCTCTAATCAAACAGTGAACTGGATAACCAAGGTGAAGCTAAGAACACAAGTAAAGTAATGAGACAGAACAAGAGAGTTGGGTTTCAAGGAGGCAGTATATTGCTTTCTCAAGTTCTTTTACAAGTGTTACAAAGCATTCTTAAAAGATACAAGAACTTGAAATACTTATACTACAACCTACAGCCGGCCATACTTTGAAGGCCAGCTGGATACAATTGACTAGACACTAACAAAATCAATTGTAGGATCAAAAGGCATATCTGCCTTTTGACCTTGTGACTATGACATGCCATAGCTCACATCCTTTTACAATACAAAAAGGATAAAGTACATAAAGTGGAAAGTTACAGACTCAAGACCTCAATGTACAGTTACCAAAAGCATGACCCTTTTCACCAACTCATGTAAGTTGGTGACTTTACAGAGATGCAGCGGAAAAGGTGCTTTATGGAACAGTACATCAGATAAAGCATGTGTACTAAAAGTCTTCGGAAGAAATCTGTCTTCATAGGATGAGGCTTCGGAAGACTTTGTCTCTGAAGCTTCGGAAGACTTCATGTTTGGCTTCGGAAGATATTGGTCTTGGCTTCGGAAGATTTTACACTTAGAGTATTTTCTAATGCTTTGTGTAAAACTTCCGAAGCATTCTTCACTTCAGTACTTAGTGCATGTTTGCTGAGACACTTAAGCTGTTTTGGGTTGCATCAGACTTCAGGAATCCTTACAAACTCCCCCTAGGCTGATGCTACCAAAACACTTAGAAGATCTTCAAATGTTGGTAGTCTTCAGTACAATCAGGACCATTCCTTTCTTCATGAGATGGTCAGGATCATCAAGACTTTCATAGTATCTTCTCATCTCAAAGAGATCATGCAGAGGTAAGTTGATTATGTCTTGCCATGAGTAGACATTCTCAACACCTTGATCTCTGATAACAGTCCATCTCTCTGGATTGGTAGAGTATGTCCAGGATAAGATGGGTGTCTCACTAGTTAGAGGAGCCACTTGAATAGGAGTTGATTGGGCTGCCTCATCATGCACTTCCTCAGGTTGATCTGATTCAGCCTGAGGTGCAGAGGTAGATGACTTTGGCTTCTTCTTCTTTGTCTTTGGTTTAGAAGCCATCCTCTTCTTCCTCTTGGTTGTCTTTAACTGAGAAGACTGGTCTGCAGCACCATGTTGATCATCAGTGTCTTTCTCAGTTGGGTGTTCCTCCCTCACAGGTTCAGAAGGAGAGGGAGTTTGACCCTGCCTAGGATCAGAAGATGAAGCTTGCTGGGGCTCAGCTGGAGGTGCTGGTTGAGGTGTCTCTGGTTGCTCAAACTTGACCTCCACTTCAGGTGGGACTTGACTTGGAAGAGAGTGCAAGTCAATAAGTTCTCCACTCTTAATCTTCTGCTTGATCACCCTAATATGCTCATCCATAGTGGATAGAGACATGGGGCCAAGTCTCCTTCCGGAGAATCCATACAGCTTCAAGAAGCTCACCATTCTTTGTCTGTCAGCAGACTTCTTTGCATTCTTTTGAATGGTGGCCCTTGACTTTGCAGCTTCTTCCCTTAGTTTCCTTTTGGTTGTCTTTCTTTCCTTGACTAACTCAAGTTCAAGTTGCTTTAAATACTCGAACTCAATGAAGTCATAGGACAAAGGGAGAAGTGCATCTGCCTGATAGAAGCCTGTGGCACTCAGGTAGTTGATCATTTTGATCCTATCTTCCTCTTTATCTACCTGAGGTTCTTGTGGAGCCACATCTTCTGTGCAGGACTTTCTTGAACTGGTGAGAGAGTAGGAGCATGCTTGTAAGTCTTTTCTGTCTCTTCTCCTCTTTGAGTTGGAGAAGTATCATTGCATCCTCTTTCTCCTTCAACTCTCTTGACACTTCTCTGTCAGCCAGTTCATTTAGTTCTTCTAAGGGGAGGGAGATGATCTCATCAATGTCATAGTTCCTGGTCTGTAAGTAAGTAATCCTGACTGCCCTTAACTCATCATCCTGAGTATTTGGTCTGGGGGCAGCCCTGATTGCAGCTTGCATGAAGCTAGATGACCCAGTGGAACTTTCTCCCCTTAGTCTCCTTTTCCTCTCTCTCTCTTCCTCCTCAATTTCCTCAGGAGTCATTATCCTTTTCCCTTTGTCACCAACAGACCTTTGTGACTCAGGGTGGATTGAAGCTTGGCCTTCATTGCTTGGAGTAGCTTCCATGCTCTGGCCAGAGAGAGGCTGAGAAACACCTTCACCAGCAGGTGTCTCAGATGGAGTTTGGACCTCAGCAGCAGTTGTTGATGATGAGACAGGGGTCTCAGGTTCTGTCACTGGGCCTTCAGTCAAGGTTTCCCCTATGAAACTAATCTTAGGGTCCACCTCAACATCCAGTTGACCGATGACATTGCCTGATTCCCTAAGTCTCCTTCTTAGAGAGAACTCTGCCATGATCCTGTCTTGGATTCTTTGAGCCAGCCTATCAGCTTGTCTTGAATTGCTTGGATTGACAAGTGGTAGGTTGACTAAATCCAGTCTTTCATAAAAGCTCAGGCTTTGGAATTGAAAAACTTCTTGTTGGCCTTGAACTCTTTGAAGTATGAGGGCTCTTCTGTCATCATCATACCTCCACCTTATGATTTGATTGCTAGTTCCCAGTGGTGGAGATGAGACAGCCCTTGGTATGCCTTCCTCAAATAGACTCCTGATGAGAGAGTCTATAGAGTCCACATTAATGTGAACTTGAGGAAGTTGCTGAGAATGCACAACAGCAAGTGAGGATGGTGAGTCCTCTATGTCCATTCTCTCTGAAGAACTCCCAGGTTCTGTGGTTGTAACAACTTTCTCCCCCTTTTTGGTAGCATCACCCACTTGCATAGGTGAGCTGGAGGATAAGTCAATCACTTCCACAGGTTCTTGTGTTCCTGGTTGAGCTCTCCTTAAAGGTCTCCCAGCTAGTTTTTCCTGCAGATATGAAATCTGGAGTTGCTGATCATTGACCCTGTTTTGTAAGGTAGTCACCTGAGATTCCAAGTGACTAACCTTAGAGACTAAATAGGTGCATGTTTTTGACAGTTTTTGCACCTTTAGTCTCAAATTCCCCTCATCTTCATCAGAAGATTCATTGGGGGATGAGATGATTGGACCAAAGTCCTCTCTCTCACCACCAGCTTGAGTTTCTTGGCTGCTGGTTTTCCTCTGCTCACTGGCAGCCTCAGTTGAGATGCCAATGGGCTGAGTTGCCATGGTTGAGGTCTTAATGATGTAATCACTTTCAAAAGTGAGAGCCTCTTCCATATGGACATCCTGAACAGGTTCAGAAGTGTCCACCTCAGTAACAGGTGACTGATGGGGGATAGACTGAGGAGAGTCAGAGGTACTCATCTCTCTTTGAGTAGGGGAGGAGAAGAGAGACTCATGGTACTCACTGAATCCTAAGTCTTCATCAGTGTAAAAGGATAGGTTGGGAATTGGTTGGTTGAGATCCAAAGGCTGGGGATGGTAGCTGTCCCCTGAAGGTTGTCCACTTGAGTGTTGAGACTCAGAGTGAAGGCTTAAGGTTGTTGGGCTATTGAGCTCATCAGGGTGAGCTTGAGGAACCTCAGCCCTGATAGGTGAAGTAATGGGAGTGGTTTGCTCCTCAGGAGAAGTGGGAGCTCTAGTGTCCACTTCTTCCTGTAAGGTTGAGTATTTGGGGGCCTGCACAGACTCAATAGTCTGAGCAGGGGTTCGTTTGGATTTTCTTTGGTAGGTGAGGGTGATTTCTGGTCTTTTTAATGGTAGGGACAAAAGAGGTGTGGGTTCAACACTAGCTTGTGTTGCTAGGTTGTCACCTTGAGCAATGAGCTCTAACATTTTTGGGACTAGGGCTGTTTCTACCCCAGAGAAGCCTACAGTTGGCTTCTTCATTATTTTAAAGATGCCGGGCTTCATCTGTCCCAATTTAAGAATATTACCTGTTTCCCTCAACTGTGAGCCCAGTTCACAGTTGAGAATGTGTTGAACATATCTAGGAAACATGTAATACTCTAAGGAGTCTAAGTTTGCAAGTAAATTAGTATATACAAATTGTGAATACCTGAACTTGACCCCTTGAACCATTCCATGAACAATGAAGGAGAGATCCTCAGGAATCTGGTCCCATCCACCATGCTTGTTTGACAAGCTGTGGATAACCACATGGAGCAGGAATTTCCATTGGGATGAGACCTTCCCTTTCCTAAAGGTCTTTACAGAGAAATCTCCCTCATAGCCCATCTGCTCAAAAGAATGATTTACAGCTTCTTTTGGGAAGGACACCTCACCTTCTTCATCATCCAGCTGTAGATGTTGGTTAATGATGGCCGGAGTGATGAAGACTGTCCTCCCTTGCACTGTGGCAGACAGTGCCTTCTCCCCATCCATAATGACCTCTTGGCAGGTCTTCCAGAATTCAAGCAACTGATCCTCATATAGAGGAGGATCAATGGTCAGGGAGGTGAAGTAGTTAGATAGAGTCAAGAATTGGCAAATCTCTGAGAAACTTGCATCTTTCTCAGAGCTTAACAGAGCAACTTGATTATGTTGCCTGTGTAGTTGCATGGAGAAATCAGGGTTGTTTCTGCGGTTAAGGTTGGCCATTTTAGAAGCTTAAGGGTGAAGAAAGGTAGAAAGCAAAGGCGGTTTAGAGAATTAGGTTAGAGAAACAGTAGAATTGAGGAAGATAGTGGGAAAGAGGGGGAACCGTTGGGTATTTATATGAAAAGGGATTTGAACCAAAGTTAATGAAAGAGGATAAACTTTGAAATCCGAAAGTCGGTCCCACCTCTGAAAAAGTAGTTTACTTTTGCTCAAAAAGTAGTTTTCTTGGAATTCGAAAAGCTTCCGAAGTTTATTTGTCTTCGGAAGTTTTGATTTAAAAAGCTTCCGAAGCTAAAATGGCTTCGGAAGATTTTCCTGAGAGTCTTGATAATTTATGCTTCGGAAGAGAAATAAACCTTTGAATGCTTTGTATGAAAATAAACAAAGCTTCCGAAGGTTAATTTTGCTTCGGAAGGAAAAGGTTCTTGAAAATAGATAAGTGTCTGAGATAAAATTTTAAGCTTCGGAAGATGAACTTTACTTCTTCCGAAGGTAAAATCTCTTAGACAGTTATTTATTTTAAAGACATGTTTTTCTTCCGAAGATAAAATCTTATCTTCCGAAGTATCAGAAATTTTCAAGAATCTAAGGAAAGTCTTCAAAAAGAATTTTACATCCAAAGAAAACATGAGCTTATGAAAGTGATGAACTAGACAACTTAGGACACACATATTTTAAGAAGAAATAATTAGAATTAGTTTTAATAAAAAGTCTACTCAAAGTTAATCATCCCAATAGCTGATATCAGATACTTAAATCTCTGTTCATCAAAAGCTTTGGTGAACAGATCAGCATATTGTTCATCTGTATGAACTTTGACTAGTTTAATTAATCCTTTTTCATAGTTATCCTTATTAAATGATACCTGATGTTGATGTGTTTGGTCCTTGAGTGCTGCACAGGGTTCTCAGTGATAGAGATAGCACTATTGTTGTCTATGTGGATAGGAGTCTCCTTGAAGTTAAATCCATAGTCCAGCATCTGATTTTGAATCCAAAGCACTTGAGCACAGCAGCTTGCAGCAGCAATGTATTCAGCCTCAGCAGTTGATGCAGACACACAGGATTGTTTCTTGCATTGCCATGAGACCACCCTTCCACCAAGGAATTGACATCCCCCAGATGTAGACTTTGCAGTCATATTGCAACCACCATAATCACTATCTGTATAGGCATACAGATTGAAATTTGGATTCTTTGGATACCATAGACCAAGTGTTGAAGCACCTTTGAGGTATCTTAAAATCCTTTTCACAGTGATTAAGTGAGACATCTTAGGGTTGGCTTGATATCTTGCACAAATACATGTAGCAAACATGATATCAGGCCTGCTAGCTGTAAGATACATAAGAGACCCAATCATAGCCCTGTATAAGTGCTCATCTACACACTCCCCCTCAAGATCTGGACCAAGGGAGTGGTTTCTGGCTATGGGTGTCTTAGCAATCTTACAATCAGTCATATTGAACCTCTTGAGTATGTCTTGAACATACTTTGACTGACTTATGAAGATGCCATCTTCAACCTGCTTCACTTGAATTCCCAGAAAGAAGTTGAGTTCTCCCATTGAACTCATCTCAAATCTGTCTTTCATCAGCTTCTCAAAGTCTTTGCAGAGCTTTGGATTAGTTGAACCAAAGATGATGTCATCAACATATACTTGAACCAGCAATAAGTCATTTCCCTGTCCTTTGATGAAGAGGGTTCCATCTATAGTACCTCTTCTGTATCCATGCTTGCAGAGATACTTAGATAGTGTCTCATACCACTTCCTGGGTGCCTGATGCAGCCCATAAAGAGCTTTGTCAAGCTTGCAGACATAATCAGGATGATCAGGGTCTACAAAACCAGGTGGCTGTTTGACATAAACCTCCTCATCAATCACTCCATATAAGAAAGCACACTTTACATCAAGTTGGTAGACCTTGAAGTTCTTGGATGCAGCAAATGCCAGGAATATCCTAACAGCTTCTAGTCTTGCTACAGGAGCAAAGACATCAGTGTAGTCAATCCCTTCTTCTTGTGTGTATCCTTGAACAACTAGTCTTGCCTTGTTCTTGATGATGATTCCCCTATCATCCTTCTTGTTTCTAAAAACCCATTTGGTTCCAATGGTAGTCTTCCCATGAGGAAGAGGACAAAGGTTCCAAACTTTCTGCCTTTTGAATTGAAGCAGCTCTTGTTGCATAGCTTCAACCCAACTTCCATCCTTTAGAGCTTCATCAACTTTCTTGGGCTCTATCTGGGATAAGAAACAAGAGTGAAGACAAACATTTGCTTCATGGGTTTGTCCTCTTGTTCTTACCCCTGTGACAACATCTCCAATGATGTTTGTGGTGGGGTGAGACTTGTGGATCCTTAGCTGAGGGATCACAGCAAGTTGCTGGGAAAGATCTAAATTTGAGAAATTTAAATCTGGTCCTGAAGATTCACCCTCCACATTATCACACTTATCAAGATTAACTTGATCCAATGAGTGTGAGACATCATTGATGTTGTCATCTATGGTGTGGTTATTAGCATCAAGGAATTCCTGATCACTATCACCATCACCATTGTTGTCTTCTACAAGTGAGGTTTCTTTATCTGGTTGAGAGGCCTCTGAGCTGGAATTTGAAGGCATGCCAGATGTATCAGCTGAATTTGTCATTGTTGTGCTGATAGAAACCTCATTTGCTGAAGTAGTTCCAACTGGAGCTGAAGATGTATGAGTTGAAGATCTTCCTAGCTCAAATCTTGGATCAGGATCACCTGTATTTAGATTTTCTGCAGATCCTGAAACATGCTCACAAGATTTGTTAAAACAGTTGGTAACTAAATCAAGATCAAACAGCCAATCCGGACCAGAACCAGCCACACAGGAGTGTGCTCATTGAAAGTCACATTGGCTGACTCCTCAACAATTCTAGTTCTGAGATTGTATACTCTATAAGCTTTAGCTTGAGAAGAGTATCCAATGAAATGTCCATCATCTGATTTCTCAGCAAACTTGGCAATTTGATCTTTGGTATTCAAGATGGTGCAGGGACATCCAAATGACCTGAGAAAACCAATGAAAGGTTTCCTCTTGTGCCAAAGTTCATAAGGAGTCTTACCATGTGTCTTAACTACTAAAACTCTGTTTTGCACATAGCAAGCAGTATTGACTGCCTCTGCCCAGAAGGTGATAGGCAGTTTAGAGTCAGACAACATAGTTCTTGCAGCTTCAATAAGTGTCCTGTTTCTCCTTTCAGCAACTCCATTTTGCTGAGGAGTCCTGGGAGCACTATATTGTCTTGTAATACCTTTTTCATCACAAAATGCATCAAGGATTTGGTTCTTGAATTCAGTTCCTTGATCACATCTTATGGTTTTGACCTTGTGATCACATTGATTCTCAACTTTTAAGATGAAATTCTTCAGAATCTCAGGGGTTTCATCCTTAGTTCTAAGGAAGAAGACCCAAGTGAATCTTGTAAAATCATCTGTGATCACCAGACATAAGAGGTCCTTCCTAAACTCATTACACTGGTGGGGCCAAAGAGATCCATATGTAACAAGTGTAGGGGAGTAGTGATGGAGTTCTTTTCCTTAGGCTTGTGAGATACTTTGTGTTGCTTCCCTTTCAGGCATGCCACACAATGATCATCACTAGTAAACTCTTTCTTTGGCATTCCAGTTACCAGATCATGTTTAATTAATTTATTCATGTTCTTAAAGTTTACATGGCACATTCTTTTATGCCATAGGAAAGACTCATCACTATTTGCTTTAGATAGAAAGCATGAAACTTCTCCTGAGGGAGATGTTTCTTGCAAATCCATCTTGTACATGTTCCCTTTCCTGGGGGCTCTGAGCAGGATATGCTCATGAGGAATGACCACACCAGGTTTGAGAACAATGCACTCATGCTCAGTAAAGAGCATGTTATGACTCTGATCACAAAATTGGGATACACTCAGAAGATTGTACCCAAGCTCCTTAACAAAGTTTACCTTCTCAATGCTGAGCTTACCATTTGTGACCTTGCCCCTTCCAGAAATGTAACCACCTTCATCTCCTCCAAAAGCAACTGGTCCTCCATCAATCCTCTCAAAATTATGGAGTAGAGACCTATTGCCTGTCATGTGCCTGGAACAGCCACTGTCAATTATCCAGACATTCCTGTTGGTCTTGAGCTGTTCCTGCACAGAGAAGATGATTAGTTACATTTGGAAACCCAAGCCTTACTTGTCTTGGGCTCATTAACAGTAAAGAAGGTAATGCAACAGTAATAGATCCTATGGTTGTACTATAGGGATCTTCAGCTGTTGTTGATGGAGAAACCTCAGTCATTTGGTCTTTCTTAGACTTCCACACCACCTTTGGAGTCTTGGACTTGACCTTCAAAACCTTAGAAGCTTTTGGAACTTCATAAGTTTTGATGACTGATCCTTCGGAAGAGTCTACAGTCACTGCAGCAGACTTTAGTGCTTCGGAAGAATTCCTTTCTTCCGAGACCAACTTTGCTTCCGAAGGTAATTTTCCACTTACCTTCTTCTTTGATTTGGAGCTTCCGAAGGAAACAGACTTTCCTTCCGAAGCTTGAGATTTCTTGAGACTCTTTGAAGTCTTTGTTTTAGTATGTGGACAGTACTTTTAGGATTGTATGGGCAATCCTTAGCAATGTGAGAAGTACTTTCACACATAACACATAACATTATCTTCTTCAAAGAAGTCTCCCTTTGAGAACAAGACTGACTTTGGTCACATCCCCTCTCCATCTTCATCTTGGTAGATGCTGAGACAGTTCCCTTGGGCTGTGAACTGTTCTTGGAGTTTGATGGTCCAGGCTGTGCAGCAGTGGTACACAGCAAATCAGTCTTCTTCTTGGCACTGAGATGATTTGAACAAGAACCATGACTCTTAGCTAAGGAGTCTTGGTTGATGTCTTCAGTCCTTACTACTTTGAAACCTGCAGAATAAAAACTTGTTTCTGCTTAGCATCAAAAGTAGCCTTGATTTCTTGAGCCTTCTTTGCTTTTCTTTTGCTCTTTCTGATCAAGTTCTTTCTTTTGGACTTGGTCATCCCAGTTGATTTCTTCTCCTCAGAAGGATAGTGGCCCTTGGGAGAATCCTCTTCTTCACTCTTCTCAGAGGAATTCTTCACTATCACTTCTTCATCATCCTCACTTACAGGATCTATGAGAGGAAGCTCATCTTCACAAGTTCCACACCTAGGAGATCTTACAGACAAGATTGTGTGTGGAGGAGCTATCTCATTTGATCCTAGTCCCTGTCTGTTTTGATAACAAACCTTGTTGTGCAGGGATGAGGATATCATGTTCTTGAAGGTCTCTTCTTCAAGAACACTTTTCTCTGCCTTGGCTTTGCTGATCACAAGCTCAGCCTGGCACTCAGTTAACTTAGTGATGAGATCTTGGATCTGAGTTCTGAAATCTGTATGTTCATGTTTTAGTACTGAAATGGTTTTCTCCAAGTCTTCTATTTTAACTTGTAATCATTTTCAGACTTTCTAAAATCAGATTTTAATATGTTTAATGACTCAAGATCAGATCTCATCTCTAGGTTATAGGACCTGTATCTATTTACTTTAGCAATGCATTCAGGGGAGCAGAGATGTTCCAATACCTTGGCTTCATCATGGTCAGCCATCAGTGCTTGGTTTGGAGAAGCATCCTCCACCTGAAAACTCCAGTCAAAGCCTCCTTCTTCAACAGCAACAGCAGCATGTTGCTTTGTCTTCTCAGCTTGAGGAGCTTTGTCAGCAAAGTTTGGTCTGGGTTGTGTTTGGCCCCCATTTGTTTTAGGTGCCTTACACTCCCTGGCAAAGTGACCCATAAGGTTACAGTTGTAACACTTAACTTTGCTTTTATCCAGCCCAAACTTGCTGCTGGTAGCATTGCTTGGAAATCTTCTTCCTGTCCTCTTGTAGAACTTCTTGGCTCTGTGAGTGAGGAGAGCCATCTGCTGAACTATCTCCATGTATTCCAGGTCATCTGGATGGATACAGTCCAGGTCTTCAAGAGTGAAGAGATAATTCCCACAGCTTTCATCTGCAGACACAAAGGCTTGAGAAGAACTTGTCTCTTGGAATGGGCTTCCTTGAGTAAAGTTCTCCCTTGGTGTCTCCGGGAAGGTGATGAAAGGACCCTTTTGTGAGTTGTCAGGGTAGCATAAGAGATGATGCTGAGGTTCTATGCTGTCCCTTTCAACCACATGAAGGGCTGAACCCATTTGATTGTTGGAGTTGCCAGATGAACCTTGCATGTTCATCTCCATCTGGTATCCACTGAGAATCCCATACAACTCTGTAAGAGTAAGAGTCTTAAGGTTCTCAGTCCTCTTGATCACCACACAATAGTGTGTCCATTGCCTAGGAAGTGATGACATGAACTTCCTTACAATGTCCCTGTTCTCAAGAGGAACTCCTCCATCCACTAGGGTATCCACAATCTCAACATACCTGAAGTATTGTTGAGTCATGGTCTCACCTGCTTTGAAGGTGAAATTTTCAAACTGCTGCTTCAGAAGATCTTTCTTGTTCTCCTTGGCTTCAGAGGAGCCTTCATACATCAGCTTCAGTGCATCCCACAGCTGTTTGGCTGTCTTGCACTTTTTGAAGCCTCTGTATACAGAGTTTGGGAGAGCAGTCTGAAGAGCAGTCATGGCCTTCCTATCAATTTCTACTCTTTTTCTATCTTCATCTGAGTAGTTGGCCACATCTTTAGGAATCATACCAGCACCAGTAGCAGAGGGGGTGCTGGGTATGAAAGGTCCATTCTCAACAGATTCCCACATTCTTGAATCAAGAGACCTGATGAAGCCTTCCATCCTCATGCACCAGGTGTCAAAATCATCAAGAGTGATCAGTGGGGATTTGTTCATGGTTCCAGTCTCCATATCAGTCTTAGAGATGGCAGCCATTTGAAGAGTTTAGCTTTTGTGTGTTGTGAGAGATCTTAAGATGGTTAGATCTTATATCAAGAGCCTGGAATGCTCTGATACCAATTGCAGGACCGTTTAAGGGCTTAACCACAATTACAACACAACAACACAATGAGGAGAATAACTAAGCTCTAATCAAACAGTGAACTGGATAACCAAGGTGAAGCTAAGAACACAAGTAAAGTAAAGAGACAGAACAAGAGAGTTGGGTTTCAAGGAGGCAGTATATTGCTTTCTCAAGTTCTTTTACAAGTGTTACAAAGCATTAAGAAAAGATACAAGAACTTGAAATACTTATACTACAACCTACAGCCGGCCATACTTTGAAGGCCAGCTGGATACAATTGACTAGACACTAACAAAATCAATTGTAGGATCAAAAGGCATATCTGCCTTTTGACCTTGTGACTATGACATGCCATAGCTCACATCCTTTTACAATACAAAAAGGATAAAGTACATAAAGTGGAAAGTTACAGACTCAAGACCTCAATGTACAGTTACCAAAAGCATGACCCTTTTCACCAACTCATGTAAGTTGGTGACTTTACAGAGATGCAGCGGAAAAGATGCTTTATGGAACAGTACATCAGATAAAGCATGTGTACTAAAAGTCTTCGGAAGAAATCTGTCTTCATAGGATGAGGCTTCGGAAGACTTTGTCTCTGAAGCTTCGGAAGACTTCATGTTTGGCTTCGGAAGATATTGGTCTTGGCTTCGGAAGATTTTACACTTAGAGTATTTTCTAATGCTTTGTGTAAAACTTCCGAAGCATTCTTCACTTCAGTACTTAGTGCATGTTTGCTGAGACACTTAAGCTGTTTTGGGTTGCATCAGACTTCAGGAATCCTTACAATATGTATATATATATATGTATATATATAAATGTATATATATATATATATATATATATATATATAATGGTTTTCATATATATATATATATGTATATATGTATATATATATATATATATATATATATATATATATATATATCTATATATATATATATATATATATATATATGTCTCTATATATCTATCTGTATATATCTATCTATGTATCTATCTCTCTCTATCTCTCTATCTCTGTCTCTCTATATATGTCTCTATCTATCTATATCTCTATATATATATCTATATATATATATATATATGTTTAGTTAAAATAGATGAGCATTCCCTTGGTAGTTCCACGTGTATAAAAATATTTTTTTTCCCTCTTTATACACTATAAGACATTTATATAGTATATAATTGATGAAGGCGTGAACGTTACAAATCCAGCCTCATCAATTGTTTGGGCGATGGTGTCATCTGTCATGTGGTGATTAACCTTTTTATGCATACTTTCTAATTATATTAAAAGATGAAAAGTAAATGAATAAATAAAAAAACAAATTCTAGCCTATTAATTATAACGTTATCTCGCCATCCATAAGAAGTGTAGGAGTTGTGTTTTTCTATCATACAGATAATAGGATAGAAAGTTATACGTGTTGTATAGCTTTTTGACTAACATTCTAACAGATGCTATGTCATACGCTACAAAAAGAGATGTTATATGTTATATAATACTTTTCTGCCTATCTATACGTCTCTTATGTTAATAACATATGATCATTAATCATGTACTAATTAATGAGGATCCCATAATTGAATCCACATGCTTTTCAAAACTATGGTTTTAATGGAATGAAGTAACTTTTGTAATAAATTAAAAGTTGAAATGACGGGATGACTATGACTACGTGATAGCATGATTTATGTACAGCGTGAGTTGAGGGTCTGAATCTGATTGCTTATAACAGAAGCTGTCTGTTTGTCTCATGACTGGCTTACTTGTACTAAACACATACAAACAGTGTGTATATATGTATATATAATATATAAGTGTGTGTGTGTGTGTGTGTTTTTGTGTGTTTTTTTCCCCTCTATCTTCTGTTGATCTGATGATAAACATAAAGAGGGTCATGTCTTGCATGTACATTTGTTTCATGCTTTCAATTCACACCATATCTACACACAAGCATATATACATAGATAATAGCGATCGAATAAAAAATAGTTTTTTTAAGAAGAAGTGATTCTTACCATGATCAACATTTTTTAATGGTTAAAATTGAGATAACAACCTAAATAATAAAACTTAACAATAACTGAAAGTGTAAATTAAGAAAAGCATATATTGTTGATTTTTAAGGTTAAACTAGTAAAAAGCCTCACGCGATGTGCCGATTTTTTTTCTTAATATATTGTTGTATCTTTTTAATCTCGAGTGTTTTAAGTTAAAACCAATGATTTCGCAATCGGATCCGATCGGCCATCCGGCTAGGATTCGGTTGGGCCACAGGTCCGATCCACCCTAAATCGTTTCTTTCTTCCAGAACCAGCCGGTTCGAACCGGTTTGATGGTTGGATCGGGAACCGGTTCAGACCAGAGTTTCAACTTTTTTTATATTTAATCAGTTTAACTGGTAGGTTGTATGAAGAATTTTGGTGTTTGATATATAATTATTCTTAAGTTATATATATAACTATAAAATATACATATAAAATATTTATACTGAATTATATATAATACAAATATATATTATTATGACGTCATCATGTTTTTAAATCCGGTCTAACCAGTTGACCAGTAAAGTGATCGACTCGTTGTCCTATCCAGCTCTAATAACATTGATGAAAACAATACGGATTATTAACCTTAGTTGTGCTCAATTTAGATGCTAAGAATGATCTACAATACAACAGTTCAAAATAGGCAAACCTCTTATAGGAGCACACATAATTCATAGAGTTAAAAATATTTTACATCCCTGAGGTTTCATATAAATTGTCATTTGAATTCAAAATTTAAATTTTGTCATTTGCATCCAGACGTTTCACAAAATTGTCATTTGAATCCACTTAACTACTCCTAATTAACGCGGTTAAGTTTTTCGTTAAGTTTCCTAAATTAGAGGCATTTTAGTCAAAACAAATAAAAAATAAGCTCTACGTGATAAGTTTTAAGCATCCAGTCTTCTTTGATAATCACCATTGTGATTTTAATTTACCAGGAATGATGGTTGGCATTTTTTTTAAATTAATCAAGAAAGACATTTCTGGACATCATATTATATAAAATAAAATATAAGTAAAAGTGATTCATTTCTAACTTTATAAAACATACAAAACAAAATTATATATGAATAAACAAACAAGTCATATAATATAAAAGTATTAGTGGTCTAATTGGAATATTTTTAAAACTTTAGTGACCTGATTAAAACAAATAAAAATATGAGTGACCTAATGGAACGCTGGTAAAACTTGTTTACTATTCTATAAAGTTTTACTTTAATAAAACGGGCAAAGTAACACACATATAAAAATCGTCATGTGAGTTGATTTTTTATTTTGTTATTTTTTTGATTTAAAATAACTCTTATGTTGGAAACTTAACGGAAAAATTAACCGTGTTAGTTAGCTGTAGCCAAATTGATTCAAATGATATTTTTAGTGAAACCTTTGGATGCAAATGGCAACACTTTAAACTTTTGGATTCCAATAGCAATTTTTATGAAACCTCAGGGACGTAAAACACATTTAACTCTAATTCATAATACCATAGTTTATACATGTGTGGGTGTTAACATAAAAAATATTATGGAACTTTATTTAGTTCATGCTATAAACAATCAAAAACTCACCTTAGCATACCAAATTAACCATTATTAGTTTACCATATACAGAACCCGGAGATCAGTTAATTTATATAAATTAAATGATAACCCGAATAGAAAACTTCAACTTCTGTCTGCCCACAATAATACGTCAAATAAAGTGCAAAAGACACAACACTTTACATATGTGCAAAGCTACAACAGTTTACACACTAACTTTATTTACATCATGAACAACAATATAAAGGACAATAACGTTGCTAATTTACAAAGTTATTCTAAGTGGCTACAAAAGGCACATCAACAAAACTTGTATTGTCTTTATTTGGTTGTAGTGCAACGTGAAGCTGCAAAAACTGCAGTGGCTAGAAAGCTTTCAAGTCATGCATTAATAAAATGTGTTAAATTTTTAATAGGATTGACTAAATATACAAGGCTTTAAGAAAACATACTATCTCTTAGCAAAGTCTATGACTAAACGTGGTGACTGCAATAGCGTTAATTATAGCTTTCAAAATCAAAATGTACAAAAGGAAATAATCGCAAATGTATCTAGAACTAGTTATATCTCTACCCTATGAAAGTCTCTGTTGAGGGAGAAGAAGTGACAATTAGAAAGCAAGAGACACGAAAAAACACAAATTTTAAAAATACAGCTGCCAAGAGCATTTCAATGGTGCGTCGTGAATGGGTCGCAAAAAGAATAAAATAAATATAGATAAATGTAAACTTGTAAAAATACAAGTGTCATATAAGAACGGTGCGTTACAAGTATGATGCAAAGAGTATTTCAACGGTGTGTCGCAAATGCATTGAAAGTTTGAAATTGGAATTAAAAATATGTGGCGTTGAAAATGCGTTGCAAACTAAATAATTTATTTAAATATAAGTAATTTTGATAATATTAATAACTTTTAAAATAAATTTATGTTAACTAATAACAATTAAGGGTATGCGTATCAAATATTTAGCAAAACTCTGACGACAAGTTTGTGTTGCAAATTCGTCGCAATATGCGTAGAAAATGCATCGCAAATGATTTTGTGACGAGTCTTTTCAACATGTACGTTGCAGTTGCCTTACATGTTTGCTACGTGTGAGCAACAAAAATATGTGTAACAAATACCCAATATTCTAGTAGTGACTACATATATACCACTCCTTTATAAATATATATGCATCATATGGAGAAAAATCTTCTTATAATAAAATGCATATTATATATACCAAACACGCGGGTGTTCGTGTGATGCGACGAGAAACACAACACCTTAACACATTAACACAGACATTGGAAAAACGTTTGAACAATTAATTGATAAAATCTCATTAACTTTAAATGTTTGATAAAAGTTAATTTATAGCATAAAGTAAATATATAATCATATAAAATAAAAATGATTATAGTTAATTGATTGTTTAAATAATTATATTTTAAAGGACTTTTATTAGTTATTATAATAACTAAAAAGTAAGGTTGTAGTCTAACTAATTTGTGATATTTATAATTAACTAGTATTAAACTCCCCTGCGTTGCGGCCGGAAGCGTAAACCTATGTTAAGTATCACCAATGCGTTAATACCGCAAGTGAATCAACACCGAAAAAGCTCGTATTAGAAAAGAAATAAAAAATAAAATTACATCAAACGAAAAGTAGACGTTAAAACGTTGAACTGCACATGTGAAACGTAAACAATAAAACAATGATTAATTCGATCTAGGACGAACGTATTGCAACGGAGTCGTTAAATAGGGAAAAAATAAGTGTAAAAACGTTGACCACACACGCACCTTACGGCGTGTTAACACGTAAAATGTTGCTCGAAACGTAAAACGAAAATTTTATAGAATATGAAAATGAAAAAATATTAGGGCTAAATTGTAAAAATGTAAAAGTACTGAGCTTAAATAAAAAGTTAAAGATTAAAAAAGACAAAATGTGATACAATCAAATAATGCATATGATACAACAATAAATAACACCAAAGTTAACAATTAGTATATATAAATTAATTTAAAAGGTTGACTCTACACTTAAGAATTTGTTGACAAAATGAAAATTGAGAGTACAACATTTAAAGCTTATTGTACAACCATAATACATAAATTACATTGATAATTAGTGATATATTAATATTATCTAGTTAATTTTTTTGTACTTAATCATTTAATTTGTTTGTGTGCATAAAATATAATAAAGATGGTGAAATTAATAAAAGATAAAATTTTCCACTTTAACTCTTAAAACTTAATGTAAAAAGATAATATCGTTCACTTCAAATATATTATAATATAATATAGATATATGTGTATATTGAAGTTTATTATAAAACGTTAAATAATGAAAAAACAAACTGAACAAAGCCGAATTGATTAAATTTTATTTATCAATGGTTTATATTTTTTAATATAATATGCTTCTTATATACATATATGTATATTTACTTAAATTAAAAATCCTCAAACTAATTTCTTTACAAGTTTTAGAATTTTTAACCATACATCTTCGTATATACAAGTTACGTGTAGATAATAAAACATAGAGATCATTTACATAAGTGTAGGTTATATACAGAAACTAAAATTGTTTAAATTTTTTAAACTTTCTGATGTGACAAATAATCCATGCGTTTTTACCAACTTTTATTTATAAAACTGAAAAAATAAATGATTTATTTTACTTTATATATTCTCATAATAGTTTAGTGTTCTATATAGATCCCTTCTATATACACACACGTACAAACTTATACACACACACATACAAATATACATACATAGTGAGGATCTGATACAAATGAGGTTTTTGCCAAAAAAGTACGGGGATATGATTATATGAACAGATATAATCTAATGGGTATTTACCTAGAAATTTGAGAATGATTGTGGACCGTTGGCTAAAATAGATATATGCGTCTCTACCTATTGGTTAAGATTCAAATGAAAGAATTAAAAAGTTAAATTATCTCATGGCAATAAAAGAGTTAAATTATCTCATATTTTTTATTATTCAAATCATAGAAATATAAATAAAAGAAATCTATATTATATGATAAAATAAGGTTTTTTAGTGTCATTAGTGAATTTTAAACTTTTTTCTTGTATATCTCTCCTATTGAATATAGATGATTATAAATAATTAAATATTTAAAATATAAATCTTAGTATTCTGATAGATTATTAAAGCATACTAAATTTAAAAATTTAGTTATATCTTATCTTAAAATATAATTTATATAATTCTGATTTTTGTTATTTGTTATTTATAACTTTTTAATTTTTTGTTATTTGTTATTTTCTTAATGACTAATGCATGTAATATATAAAATATTAGTAAAGCCTAATGATTTAAATATGTTGAATTCTTCTACCCATGTAATACATGAGTTTCTAGCCTACTTATATTATATAGAGTTAAATTATGTTTTGCTCCCCAAGGTTTAACATGATTAACCATTTTCTTCCAAAAGATTAAAAATATCAATTTACCTTCAAAAGTTTTACAAGTTGTTTCAATTTCAGTCCAAAAATTACATTAGTTGTTTCAACTTGAATCCAAAATAATAAAACTTTTGGACTAAAATTGAAACAAATGATCAAACCTTTGGATTGAAATTAATGTTTTAAAACTTTTGAGAAAAATACTTATTTTAATCAAACCTCAGGGAGTAAAATTGAAATTAACTAATTATATATAACCATCCTATTTCCTTTAATCATGTTAAAAACATCATATAATCTAGACTAAAAATCTGTGTTTAATGAACATGTAATATTTTGTAAATTTGAAAAGGGCGTGTGTATGGGGTTCCCTATATATAAGAAGATATCTAAAAAATATATGATTAATAATCATTCTATCAGTTTTTGTAAGAGCTAAATGACTCCCCAATCACCGGTTTAGTCTCTGCATCTAATTAACAACAGCCCGCAATTTTGTAATAAAATATATCTCTACTAGGATATTAGCCCGTGTATTACACGGGTTAAAAGTTATAAATATATAAACAAAAATATTTAAACTCTACTGTTTTTATTTTAAATCGATTATATAAAATTAAAGATTTGTGATCATAAGGTTTAAAAGGTTAAATAAGGTTTGAGATTATTAATATTAGATTCAAAATTCCTACAATGATGGTGCCTTAGTGGTGATTGAGGTAATTAAAAAAAATAAAAACTTCACACTTGTCATTCAAAAAAGTTAAAATAAAATAAAAAATTTAAGTAAAAAAAATAGCATGATTTGTGGAAATTTTGTTAAAAGAAGTTTAGGCGGGAAAGTTTTTATGAGGTGAAATCTTGTGATGACACGTGTCATCACATGTAATCATTTATTAGTATAGATTATAATTAGTTTTTATCTAAAAAGTAAAAAAAAATCATTTTATGCCTTTTGATTTGATATGAATTCTCTCAATGTATAACTAGAATTGAACCCGGCCCGCGCGTTGCCGCGGGCTTTTCCCCGTAAATCCATTGTTTTGAAAACAGGACCGAATCGGACGGCCCGACAGACCAGTCCGGTCCGGTTTGATGCTTTAAACCGTTTTGGCGTTGATTCGGCGGTCGAAGCGGTCGAACCGGTTGAAACGGTTTTATATATATATATATATATATTTAACTTCTTAGTATTTTTTACCTGTATTTATGAAAACAATTATAAATATATTCGGTTTTTATATCCAGTCCGACCGATTGAACCAGTCCGACCTGTGGATAAGTAAAACATCCGTTTCACTGTCCGGTACAGTTCTTAAAACATTGCGTAAACCCTCTGGCGTGCATGTTCGTTTTTTGTGTTAAAAGGTTATACCTTGTGCATGTTGAGTTCTACCAACCAATGGCGCCCAAGCGTTGTGACAATAATTTTAACATGGTTAAGTACAGAAAAGCGAAGAGTATGCGGTGTCTCAGTTCTAAATATTGAAACGTAAATAGAAAAAAACATCTCGCTACGAAATATCCAGAAATCATGAAAAAATATGTCATTCTAAAAATGAGTGTTAATAATACGAAGACGTGTTTTATAGAATAAGACTATGAAGTAGAAATGTATCACGTTTGACGCAACATCTTTTTGAGCAAAATTCACATCAAAACATAGACTTATTCGATTTTTAACCAAACTCTTTTAAATAAAATTTACAACAAAACGTACATAAAATAAACATATCCAGAGTATATGAAAACAATATATTTTAAAAGTTATAAAAAATAAAACATGTTTAAAATTAATTAGAAATAATAAATATAATGGAATAATTAAATGGGAAATAATATGTGAAGTGTGTGCTTGTGAACGACGTATGGATTAGTGGAAGAAAAAAGAATAAAAATATGCTTGGGGTAAAACTTGAACTTGGGCCAAATGGATAGTACTAAGCAAGTATCGCCACTAAACCAAAACCAAATTCTGGAATCAAATTTTGTTATTCAAATCATTTAACTTAAATAGAAAATGTGAAAAAAAATAAATAAATGAACACTGTAGCAACCGACATATTGGTTTAATATATATTACAATATCCACGTTCATGATGCTACATATGATAATAGTTTGATTCGGGAGACAATTAGACTGTAGCGACTAAAAATGACAAATATTATAACACTAATATCACATATTTTCAACATGCATGTGAAACAAAAAACAACCCATATTTTTTCCATATGTATACAGAAACTTATAGCACTACAATCATTGTACATAAATATTTCATCTCTCATGAAAAGGGTGAAAACTACGTACCACCTAGACGATACACTACTATTCCCAATCGTTTATAATAGAGTTCAATAGTTGTTGGTTGTTCATGCTAAAGTTTATGATCGGTCACTTTAGATTCATGATACAGTTTATTGTTTAGAAATTCATACCTGTAATAATCACTGTCTTCGTGCTTTTATTAGTATAGATATGCAAATAGTAATAACTTGTGGATTTGACATTCACATTTTCAATAGTTAAGTTTTACATAAAAAATATATGAAACTTTAGTACACATATATAAGTGTGTCAAATTCGGAATACTGAAGAGCAAAATATAATTAAAAATTTTTTTTATATTTTGTCACAAAAGGTAATCTAAACCTTATTCAACCCAAAACAAAGTCGATTACATACCAACATTAAACAAGAACAATCAAACAAAATAGTCTCATCAGATCAGACTTGTAAAAAGATGGTTCGTCATTGTGACGAGAAACCCTAGACAAAGAACACGATACAATTGTTACATATCGACGGAGAAAATATATGCTCATCACAAGACTAAGAAACCAATCGATGAAGATGATAACAATGATATGTCTTCAAAGATTATAGGATGAAGATGAGCTCATGAACCTAAGAAAAAATGTATCTCTAGTGTTCTCTTGTTTAGCAATTTAAGGCAGCCAAGTAAACCTGATTAATGATCCATCCAACAACCCACTAAAAGTCCAAGTGTCCAACTACATCTTTAGCCCATAGAAGCAATCCAACCCGATGACATGTTTAACATGCATAAAAACATTATAACACATCAAAAATAATACAATACTAGTATGTTTGTTATTGAATTGAACTAGTATTAAGCCCCCGCGTTGCGGCAGGGGCGTAAAAACCGTGACAAATAATAACAATATCAAACTATCGTCAGCAACCACAAACAACGAAACAATTCGTATTAAAAAAAAAATAAAAACGAAATATATAAAAACCAAACGAAATGTAGATGTATAAACATTAAACCACGTATGTGAAATGTAAACCATTAAAAAAATAACCTAGTTTATCTAGGACCTGCGCGTTGTGACGGGCCGTTAAAGGGGTAAAAAAAGCGTAAACGTTAAACCACACGCAAACGTTGCAGTATGTTAACTCGTAAAAGTTAAACCGAAATATAAAACGAATAATTTGTAAAATATAATACGTATAGGGGACAAAATTGAAAATGAAATATTATAGGGGTTAAATTGTAAAGATGTAAAAGTATTATGGTTAAAAGTAAAAAAGATTAAAGACCAAAAAAAAATCAAAAAGTAAGTATAACCTATAAAATGTAAGGTACAAATATTGATGCACATAAAAGTTTGTAATTAGTATTATATATAATAAGCTATATATTTCAACATATTTGACCCATGAATTTCGGCCGCGCCTTGCGGGTATCGATTTTAAATAAAATTTATGTTGAGATATACGTAGAACAATGCACACTGCAACAGTATATGCAGAATTTAGAAAAACATTTTGGTGTTGTGAAAATAAAATAATAGATTATATTTGACCCTATTGGTTTCAAACGAAACTTACACCAGTACCAAGATAAAAATAAGCACGTAGTAATGATATATTTGAAACTTAAAAATAACATTATCTTTCAAACGTTAATATAATAAAACAAAGCATGTCAAAAATTATTTATAAAGAAAAAGCAATATAGAAAAACAAAAAATAAAATGTAAATCGAAGGAACGCCAAGGCCACGTGAAAACATTTAGATAACGATTTTGATTACCATTCAAGAAAAGTAAAAACTATGAGCAACAGCGGACTCAAAAAAAATTTTATGGGTATCGAAATTTTTTGATGGTCAGTTATATATGATTAAAGATTATTTTTTTAGGTTCATGGTCAGTTTTGGTCATATAATAAAACTAAAAACCAATTTAAATTATAAATATGTTAATCGCCATTTGAAATGCATAATAGAAATACTAGTGTGTGAACCCGTACTTTGCACGGGTTGTAAAACTTATAACATTTGATTTCAATTATTACTTGCATATTAGTATTCAATTTGTAGTTTAGGATAAAGATTATACTGACAGCTCGGTTTTGGGAAAAAAACAAATCATATCGAAACGTTAATATAATCTAGCACATCGCAATGACAAATTCAAACCATCGTATGTTCAAAATTATGAGAGGAAAATGAAATAAAATCCAGAACCTTGAATCAATTTTGAGGGATTCTATTTTTTAGTTTGATGACTTCTACATTATTACACATAATTACTTTTAAAACTATTATTAAAATTGTTTTTATTTTTGTAACTAGCATGTCTTATATATTAAAATAATATTAATAATAATAATAATAATAATAATAATAATAATAAAATATTATTATTATTATTATTATTATTATTATTATTATTATTATTATTATTATTACTATTATTATTATTTTATTATTACTCTTATTATTGCTGCTACTATTATTGTTACTAATACTGTTAATACTATTATTATTATTATTATTATTATTATTATTATTATTATTATTATTATTATTATTATTATTATTATTATTATTAACACTATTATTAAATCTAATTAATTCATATGGATTAAAAAAATTAAACTAAAATTCATCATAATATCATAGTAACCCTATAGGTGTTTTAAAGTCAAAGATAGAACTATTATGTTGGCATCCTAAAATGTTTTATAAAAAGTATAGATAATATAGATATTCATTTTTTTATATTTGTTATATATAATGAAAAGGCTCGCATGATAACCTGGTGAAAATATGACTTGCCTTAAACACTGAATATATTATTATTATCATTATTATTATTATTATTATTATTATTATTATTATTATTATTATTATTATTATTATTATTATTATTATTATTATTATTATTATTATTATTATTATCATTATTAATATGTTATTGTTATTGTTATTATTATTATTATTATTATTATTTTATTATTATTATTATTATTATTATTATTATTATTATTATTATTATTATTATTATTATTATTATTATTATTATTTATACTTAAGTATTTAAATAAAATAATGCTTAACTTAAAATAGTATTTAGTTATAAAAATAAAAATGATAAATATAAATATTAATATTAATTTAAAATATTATAAATAAGATAATATGAATTAAATCATATGCATTATTTAATGTATTAATTAGAATATATAAGTTTATTAAATAACGGCAATAAAAAAATATTACACAAATCACTTTTATATGTTTAAATAGTTCTTTTAGGTGATTTAAAGTTTAAGTAAAATTACAATTCCATCTCAAATGATTTATATTGTTTATAGATTATATATATACACACACACACATATATATATATATATATATATATATATATATATATATATATATATAATATTTTAAAGTTGCTCCATGTTGATTTTATTTTTTAAAAACATAACATGCACATCATCTATAAAAAACATTACTAAAACAAATATTTTTCAATATAACAAATACAATATGGTTGTAAACACAAGATTTGTGGTTGATAGTTAGCGCCTTTGATAAGGATTCTTTTAGAAACAGGCAGTTAGGGCTTGGGCTAATAGTGATGATCAAATCATCTAGAATGAGATCTGTGATTGAACAAAAAGTCTCTTCAATTGTCGTTAACTAGTGAAGGATAAGAGTAGCTACTCTCAAGAGAAAGAGAAAGAGAAAGAAAAAGAGAAACTTTAAGGGTCTATATGTAACATAGTAAAAAGCTTTATGGTACAATTATAAAAATCCTAAAGTATAATGTAACTAAGAGTCTATCATTATATAGATTATTAATATTGTAATTTAGTAAATTATACTTGAATTACTTGTTAACTATTAGGTTAATGTTTGGGTCATTGTTTTAATGGGCTTATTTTTTTAGAAAACTTATTGGGAATTTAGATAATTAAATTTATAGGAATTAATAGAGTCGCAAACCTAACTTTTTAAAAAATTGTTAGATTAATACGAAGTTTTTAAAATATATGTCAATTAGTATAGATTGAACACATGTATAGGAAAGGATACATACATCTCTTGCACGTCCAGTTACCCATCTACTAAGATACATAAGTTAACACACAAAATACACAACTTACAATACACATGGACTTGCTTACTATATAGATAGTAGAAGTTGCACGATAAGTTGGTGAATTGCATCCTTATGTTCATCAGGATAACAAAATCCCATGACCAGTAAATATAATATTACCTAAAAATATTTATCTATGTACCACACCAGTCCTATTTTTTAGGTCAAATCTCTGTTGTATCTTCATTTACCTTTTAATCTCCAATCTTTTTCATGTCGGAGTCATAAACATGACCACCATCAAAATCCCTCGCTTTCTCAGTTTGGATGTGTTCCTTTATGCCTTGGTGTATTGGTTTTCGTTTGGTTAGAGTTGTATGTATTTGAAAGCACAAGATGATTTAATGGTTACACTGTCTCAAACTTTGAGCTTAAATAGTCATGGAATCAAAGCCCAATCTTTGCAATTATTTTTATTCTATTAGGATGGATGGTGTGAGAAGCGGGTAGTACCTTGGGTGCCATGAGTACACTGTCTTGGGTGTCTTAACTAATGCCAGCACGGTAGGGTGATCGGAATTATAAACCCACTAATGAACCTTAACGATTGTGTTAGTGTAGTTTTTAGGTTCAAAAGATTGTGTCCCACCAATGAGCTACCACAAAATGTTAATAATCTGGGTTGTGTGGCACAACCATGCAGGTGGCAGAGGAAAATGTTGATTTAGGTTTGATTGGGGTTGGGTTTATTTTCGATTTAGCCAAATTTGCATGTTTTATCAATCTTTTCTAGTTTTTACAGCTTTTAATTAAGTTGAGTTCCAATAAATTGATAGATGCTATTATGTTATGATATTATCCATCACTCTTCGTTCACCCGAGCTAGGAACTGTTGTCTTGCTTTGTCTGCCAGAACGTTGTCTCGCCTAGATTGAATGCTTGTATTATGTAATATAATATGCATAGTAGGCATAGAGTACAAGTGTGCAATAAACATGGGACACAAAACTGGAAAAAGAAAAAAAGATTTGTTGTCTTTGACACTATTGAAAAACAGAAGTTATAAATTATATATACACAACACACATGCCTCACCTTGAAATTCAAACCTGTAATTTTGATTGGATTACTTTACATCTTTAGAGTTTAGTCATTGTTTCTTTTCACCCAAGTGTTAAATTCATTAGAATATTTGATATAAACATATGTTTCTCACTTAAAACCTTAAACAAGCTTTCAGTTTGAGGATGTAGAGGTATGTCCACTAACTTTCAAATGTCACACGCTTACAGAGTACGTAATGTTTGAGATATTTTAATTATTACTTTGTTATATTGATTTAGGATCAGAGTAATTATTATTGGGCTCATAGTCCTGTCACTTCTAGAAAACAGCACCGTTTGCTACGTAAATTTGTGACACAAAATTTTGTGTCGTAAATTTCGGCACAGTTGCGACACATATCCTACAAAAACACAAACCCTGTATTTCCAATAAACCTCCGACAAGAAAGTGACAAAACTTAAAAAGCTCTGGATCTTGTCGTAATTGCGTAGGAAAGTTGCAACGCAATTGTAACCAGTTAATTAAAATCAAATTAATCAATAGTTGAGTAACAAAAGGGTAGCAAAACCTAATTTTAATATTGTTATCAATGTTGATATGTATTAATTTAGAAAATGAATCACTAAGGCGTTTTAAAGTATTTTCTTATATTATTATAAAAAATGCGTCGCAAATGTGTTACGGTTTGCGACGCATTTGCGACAAAAGACAAGTAGATGTTTTAATATAAGTTAGCAATAATAGTAAATAATAGTAAAATTAAATAAGTAATAGTTATTATGTTATTATTATTATTATAAGTATTATTCTTATTATATTAATATTCTTATTTTTATTAATGAAGCAAGAAATGAAAATAAAAATGTGTCGTAAATGTGTAACACTTTGCAATGCATTTGCTACAAAAACTAACTAAACATGATAATATAAAGTTAATAATAATAGTAACTAATAATAATAATAGCATAATAATAAGTTAATAATAATATTGATAATAATAAAGTTAGTTATAATAATTATGGTATTGTTATTATGATTATTAAATAAAGTAGTTAATGGAAATAACAATGCGTCGCAAATGTGTAACAGTTTGCGACGCATTTGTGACAAAGGATAAGTAGACATAATATAAAGTTGTTATGATTATTAAATAAAGTATTTAATGAAAATAACAATGCGTCGTAAATGTGTAACAGTTTGCGACGCATTTGCGACTAAGGATAAGTAGACATAATATAAAGTTAGCAATAATAGTAGATAATAATAATAACATAACAATAATAAAGTTAATAATAATAATTATAATAATAAAATCAATAATAGTTATTATGTCATTGTTGTTGTAATTATTATTCATACTATATTAATATTTCACTTATATTATTAAATGCAAGGCATTTGCAACAATAACTAAACACGATTATATAAAGTTAATAATAATAGTAAATAGAAAAAAAATTAATAATAATAATGATAATAATAAAGTTAGTTATAATTATTATGGTGTTGCTATCATAATTATTATATAAAGTAGTTAATGGAAATAACAATGCGTCGCAAATGTGTAACAGTTTGCGACGCATTTGCGACAAAAGACAAGTAGACATAATATAAATTAGCAATAATAGTAAATAATAATAATAACATAACACTAATAAAGTTAATGATAATAATTATAATAATAAATTTAGTAAAAGTTATTATGTCATTGTTATTAGAATTATTATTTTTATTATATTAATATTTATATTAATAAATGCAAGGCATTTGCAACAATAACTAAACACGATTATATAAAGTTAATAATAATAGTAAATAATAATAATAATAATAAAGTTAATAATAATAATGATAATAATAAAGTTAGTTATAATTATTATGGTGTTGTTATTATAATTATTATATAAAGTAGCTAATGGAAATAACAATGCTTCGCAAATGTGTAGCAGTTGGCGACGCATTTGCGACAAAAGATAACTAAACATTTAAAAATATCCTTTGGTTGGAAATACGTAACAACTTACTACACATTTGTGACAAATATTTAAATTGTGTTGCATATGCGTAGTATCTTACTACACATTTTGTGACAAAATTAAATGAAGATTTAAAAATGTTTAATCGGTCGCATATGCGTAGCATCTTACTACACATTTGCGACGAAACTTGAAGCTTTGTCGCCAATGGGTAGCAAGTTATTTCGCATTTGCTACACATTTTTCGCATTCTTATGTTGTTATTTCATTTTTTTGAGGTTCAAAGGTCATTTTATTGGTTCCATCTTTCATACAACTTCATTATACATCAAATACATTTATTTTATAAATTTATACATACCATACATATATGACCTACATGTACAACATCACAAACCACATTTGGGAGTTCCCTTCTGTAGTTATACAAGCACACACGCATATGTGTGTATATACATCAAGACTCTTACAAATGCTAGCATTGTAGTTATCACTTTGATTGATGATTGTTGTTGGGTTGTTGAATTCTTTACTATGGATTCTGTTGAATTTGTACATTGAGTCAATCAAGTTATACCTCCAGTCATGATTTATGTAATGTTCATTGATGATATAAGTATTTTTGACTATATTGTGTGTTCCTAACCTAGTTGTTTTTTTCATTTTATACATCACATAGGAAGTTATCTTGGATATCTTTTGGTATGATATGTCTCACATTTTATGTCTTTTTTGTTAGAATTGTATGTAGTGAAAAGGGAAAAAGCACACATGTGGTAAATTGATAAAAGTCAAAGTATATCAAGTAAGTGAATATTTTCTTGAGGAGTTTGAGGTCATGACATCATTTGAATTGTTTGTTGTCTTAAGGGATGTGCATGCATATAGGAAAACAAGAGAGTAAAGCTATTAAGTTGGAGATGATGATTATTGGATGATGCAGCATGAGTTCTCCATTAAATTTGTGCATCTTAAATGTGGAATTTAAATATTTGAAACAAATAGTTCATATAAAATTGAAGGTATTGATTCTTAACTTTTAATTTAAAAAGTTAGGGATAGTGTCTAAGAATTGCTTTCCTTATTGTGTTAATCACTGTCCATTTTTATAGATGTATTTTTTTAAGTCACATATAATTATATGTCTGATGTATTTTAGATGAACCACATGTAATTGTCTGTCTAATTCTATATCATGACTATTGCTTTGACGTAGAACATAAGATAATTTGCTAAACTTTTTGGTGCCTCTTTTATCGTATTTGTAAAAAATGTATAAAATCAATAGTACTATGGTTTGGGGCGCGCCTAAGTATTATATTAAAGGTAAAAGAGTATAGTTTAATTATGTTGTGGTTCCATAGATTCTTCTGAAAATCAACTATTTAATAAGTAGAAACGGGTCAAAGTAGTGAATACGAGGTGGGAATATCGTTATTATATCATGCAACATCTAATTTTCGAGATGCTTATAAATGTGTTCATTGCTAAATGTAGTTATTATTTGTTGGTGTTTGATAGGACTGAAACGCCATATACTTGTGAGGAGGAAGAAATGGTTTCAAGACTTCTAATGTAACATCTCGTATTTTTTTTCTCGTTAAATTAAAAGTTAAGATCATTATATTCTTGGGAGGATTATTTATGTCATTTATGGAATGATGTGGATTACTTATGCTTATTTCCTTGTTTTATCTTATTTCTTTAATAATTTAAACAATTAAAATGAACATAATAACAATAATAATAATCATAATCATCATGATCATAATAATAATAATAATAATAATAATAATAATAATAATAATAATAATAATAATAATAATAATAACTATAATAATATTAACAATAATAAGATTAACATAACTAAAATTATAATAGTATATATATATATATATATATATATATATAATTTATAAAAGTTAAACGATTGACAAATCTTAAAGTTTAAAAAGGTTGAGGGAGTCATTGTGTCAAGTTTAAAACTTAAATAAAAGTTTATGGGCATAAAATAATAAAATTGTGAAACAACAGGGACCATTTGTGTAATTATCTAAAACCAAATCAGGTTTCCCTCCCCCACCCCCGCAATTTCGGCGAGTGGTCCGGCCAATTTCCGGCGGCCCTCCAGCCACTTTGAAAACCCCCTCTTTTCTTCAGATTCGAACCCCAAACGTCCCTAATTGTTTTGTGAACGTGATTCGAACACGGTTATGATCTTTAATTGAGTTAAACAACAGTTATGGATCCCAAACAATTCGAGTAACCGAAGCTTTAAATCTTAGAGCCGTTCGAACATTAAAACTCCATAATAATCGAATTAATTGAACCTAATCGATCTTTTATCTATCTCTAATCGATTACCATTTTCAATTTCACCTGAAACACACAAAATCCATACCTTCGATTACCCATTGAAGCCGCGACCTGCAACCCACTCGTAGACCTCATTCCGAGCCTTCTAAAACAATTGACAGAGGGCTTTTCATCATTAGAGGCATTAGAAGCTTGTTGTAGAACGAATTTGATTTTCATCATCGATTGCAACCCGAACAAGCTGCGACATAGCCGCGACCCGTTTCCATATGTTCTTCATCAATTCATTTACGAATCGGGTAATTAAACACATCTACATGCTCGAAATTTCACGGGGATGCAAAGCCCCATGTTTACTACAGAAATCAAATTCGATTTAGCCTTCAATTTTGATCAAAGTGAAGCTAGGGTTCTTGGAAAATTAGGAATTTATTTAAGCCTTGTTTTAAGAATTAAAATCTAATTCATAACGCGGCTAAGGCCTTTGGTTTACTGGTAACACATGAGACTTCCAAACAGGAGGTCCCCGGTTCGAATCCGGGGAACCTCATGTTTTATTTTTAAGGCTTTTTGGCCTTTAACATTAATTCTAATTTTTTTTAAAAAAATATAAAAAACCATTTTATAAAAGCTTATTATTTTAAAATACTTTTAATTATTTTCTGTAAATTAATTTCTTAAAAAGAAATACTTTTATACTTTTATCAAATATTTTAAAAATGACATAAATAGTTTATTTTTATAAAAATTGTACTTTAAATAATACTTTGTTCCACAAATATGATTATTTCAAACTTAGCCCTTAATTTATTGCTTAAATTGTATTTATTAGACTTTATTTAATTTTTTTATATATATACGAAGTTATTATAAATATTATATTTTTATATACATAACTTTATATAAAATGTAACAAATATCTTTGATTTTAAATAAACATAATTGGTTCTATTTTGTTAAATATAATAATTAGACAAGCCCTAAATACCAAATTGAACCCTAGTTCTTATTAATTCGTTAAACTTATTATAAATAAATTTAAATCTTGTAAAATATATATTCTTAGGTATCTTGTGAAAGATTACGTTGGAATGACGCCTATTATTATTCTTATTAATCATCATTCTTATATTTATTTGACATGTGAGTTTCTTGCCCCATTTTATATTATTTCACATCGTTTTGGGGTGAAACATGTTACATTATTTAACTTACACTTGTAATGTTTTATTCTTGTAATGCACTTGCAATTCATATTTATATTTTCTCATAGTTATTTGTGTTATTGTAAGTCTTATATGAGATACATATTATGTTGACAATCATTAACTATTGCTAGCTTGGCGATGTCATAGATCTATGGGCCTGACAAGCCTATTTGATGCTAAAGCCGATGTATTGCCGGCTCTTGATGACGTATGACTTGTTCATCATGGGAACCAAATACACTTAGCCAATCGTATAAACTTGTAATCTTAATCTTAGTCGAGGTTTGATTGTAGCTATATGTGTTCTATAAATTTGCATAACTCATAACCTTTGACCATGAATTGCTACTTGTAACTTCTTAATATATTATGTATATTAAACCCTTGGAAACTCACCAACTTTATAGTTGACCCTTTATTTTTAATATGTTTCAGGAAACGCGCAAGTTTGAAGTCATCTTTTAAAGTTTGCATAAAACTAGGATTTGGACCTAGACTAAAGAATAAAAAGCTTGGATTATTTTATGTTATGTTTTGATTTATTTCATGTCGAGACTTATGGTTGTATTTACATTTGAAACTTATGATAATAATATTTTCATTTAAAGATAAAGTTATGTGTCTGTGAACAATCTTAACCCTCACATCTCGAAGATTCCACCGTCAAGGTTGGGGTGTAACATCTAATGAAGAAGCTAAGGGAAATGGATTTTGAAAGTGAGTGAATCAGACATGTACCTTAAATGTAAGCATGTATGTGTTATATTGGTATTATGATATCTCCCAGCAATATAGTTCATTCACCTTCCTTTATATGATTGGTTTTTAAATGAACATAGAAGATATATCTAAAAAGCTTTGTATTTGTTGAACATCAGAAGTCTTCTTTTGGATGATTATTTGGAAATTTTTTATGGCTAGTTTCATTATTGTTTTGCATTGTCTAATATTGATTAATCTTATTGATGTAATTTACATATATTTTGCTGTAATTATGATGCTTTCATGTTCGCCTGTCTTTTTTCTTTGCTTAGCTTTGTTTGTTACAAGTTCACTTACTTTTTAAATTGGGTGTACATTAGGTGTTACCTATTGTGATTTTTAGTTTATTTTTGGTGTAGGTGGAGATTGGCTTTTAGTGTTCATTAATGGTTTTGTCTTAACAGCCTTGAGTTTGTGTATGGATGGTTAATCTTAATTCATGATTTTAATTTGGGTGTACATTAGGTGTTACTTGCAATATGTTTTTAGGCCAATTCGCAGGCCAATCCTCTTTTAATATTGGTGACAATAGACATCCATTTCACTAGAGCAACCTAACAGTTTTTTCGTTTGCTTGCTTTTTGCAGGCTGATGTAATTTAGATATCACTAGTAGCTTCCTTCCGGATAACAAGAACGACATGAACAATCCATGTTGTGATTGCGAGCAGGGAATAAAACTAGTTTGTGTTTGAATTTGTAATATAGGTTTTGGTATTATATTTGAATTTGTAATAAAGGTTTTGGTATTATATTGAATTTGTAATACAGGTTTTGGTTATATTTGAATTTGTAATACAGGTTGTGGTATTTTATTTGAATTTGTAATATAGGTTTTGGTATTTTATTTAAATTTGTAATATAGGTTTTAGTATTTTATTTGAATTTGTAATATAGGTTTTAAGCCAAAAAAATCCAAATTATTTTGCACTTTTCAAGCAGAATTTTTAGGATTTCCTAGTTCTTTTTTTATTTTTTTAATAAACTTTTTAGTCACAAATGCGTCCCAAACATTAAAGACAATATCCAAATAAAATAAATATTTGTCGCAAATGAGTCGCAAACACTAAAACAATATTCAAATAAAAATAAATGTTTATCGCAAATGTGTCGCAAACATTAAAAATGATAATTAAACAAAAATGAATGTACAAAAATGAATGTTTGTTGCAAATGTGTCACAAACATTAAAACCAATATTCCATTAGAAAATATGTGTTTATCGCAAATGCGTCGCAAACATAAATAGCATTAACATAAAAGTGTTAAGTTAATAATTTTGTGTTAACTTAGTGAATAACAATTAGGAGAGTGCGTGGGAAATGCGTAGCTAATTCTGACGCACTTCTTTGGTCGTAATTATGTCGGTAATTGCGTTGCAAATATGTCACAAACTATTTGCCACGGGGTATTATCCGACAAAATAATTTTGTCGCAAATGCGTAGCAAATTACGTTTTCCTACGTATTTGCGACAGAAAAACATGTAGCAAATTTGTTTTTTTTCTAGTAGTGTGTTGGTGTACCTTGGTGGCTGAATCATGGTTCCATGGTTTGTGGAAGTCGTCAAGAAAACATGACCATGGTCTGGAAAAGGTGTGAATTGACGTGTTGTTGGTATTTACAGTAAATAGTGTGATGTCTAAGCTATTCATAAATGGAATTCTCTAACCGACTAACAAATCACAAAATTAAAGGAGGAAATAAACAACTTGACAAGTATTAAAAAGTTCATTTCAGAGGATGATGATTATATAGTTGATTTAATACGTGATAAAATGCTACATGATTTGGACACATGTCAAATTTGTCATAATGCTTTCAAAGACATGTAGAGATCTTGTTGTGAAATCCTTTGAACATGAACACAATGATTTGATTAAATTTGGTGTTGATCGGTACGAATGACAATTGACGTGGAAGAAAACGATCAAGAAAGTGAAAAAGATGGAAACTTTCATTATGGTTAACACAAATGTGTATCAAGAAACTGATTATCTTACAGAACTAGAACAAATCTTGAAGAGATTTAAGAAGAATGATGATCATGATACTATAACCATTGTTGATTATACAAAGAAAATGGCATGGATACGACAAACAATAAAGCGGTTGAAAGAGAATTTCATTATGGAACTAAACTCATGATTATGTGGTTTATACTTTAACAAGATATATATTCACTATCTTTGCTAGAATTGATCATGTGATTGGGTTCACTTACATGTTACCTCCAAAAATTCAAGAATCTACATTACTAGATTCCTGGTTGCTTCAAGAAAATGGTATGAAAATGACAAGAAATAAAGCGATTGAAAGATATTTCATTATAAACAAAACTCATGATTATGTGGTTTATACTGTAGCAAGATCTATATTCACTATCTTTGCTAGAATTGGTTGCGTTTTTTGCGTTCACTCACGTGTTACCTCCAAAAAATTAAGAATCTACATTACTAAATTCCTGGTTGCCTCAAGAAAATTACCCAATTCAGAATATGATTACAAAGATTCTCCTCGGGCCCATTGGGAAACATTGGTACAAAATCTGCCTCATTTCAAGAACGAATATTGTTAAAAAAAAAAAACTATTTAGGCCCCACTTGGTAATTTTATCATAGTACAAACAACCCACTTGGTAATTTTATCATAATACAAACAATCTATAATGCAAATCAAGAAAAAAACTAAAGCAACGGTTACCAAGCTTCTTGTTAGTTTAAACTATATTTGGAGGTTTACTAGAGAAGTGAATGCAAAAGCTTTGTTGGAGAGTAAATTTGATGTTGATGAGTATGTAAACATGGTTTAGTAGCAGTTTTAGATCACATTTTCATGGTTTGATGTCCATGAAACTTGTGCCATATGTTAGATCTTGAATAAAATGTGGTACTTTGAAGTGATTTTAAGGTTCATATGATCATGAGATGTTAAAGTTAAGGAATTTATGTGATCAAGTCTAGTAAAACTCGAACAAGATTCAACACCATGCTGCACACATTTAAAATCATAACTCAAACAAGACTCAATCAACTCATTATTTAAACGGGTCAGAAGTGTTGACGGATGATGTTAAGCAATAGGAGGTGAAGCAAATGAACCAAATGTTATCACATAATCAAGTGAAGGTTACAATAAAAAAGACAAATCGTACGTCTAATAAATGGAAATAAAAATTAATACTTTGGAAAAACTACACAACTAATTATCTTAATTACTCGTATGGTTTTCAAAGACAACTTACTAAACTCTTAAAAAAACAACCACAAAATCAAAACTATTATGATGATTCTATGGTTTCAAACCGAACCACAAACACGAGTACATTTGATTTAACTATTTAAGCGGTGAAAGTGAAATTAACACAAAATACATGATACCCTTTTAACGGAAGCGTTACAAAGACGTGACAGAATATTCCCAACGCCACGAAACAGCTGAACCAACAACCTTAGTTAATAACGCGTTAACACTCCGTTAACGTCGTCTCCTCATCGGAGAAATCACAAACCCTAACCCTAACCCTAACCCTAACCCCAAATTTCACTCTCACTCCTTCAATGGCTTCATCAACGAACGTCGAATCACCTCCGATCGGCGAAGGGAGTAACAACATCAACACCAACGACTTTCCGGCCACCACCACCACCACCGCCGCGGTAAACTCCCCCGTCACCCCTGCCGCCGTGACCTCCGACGGAGCCGGCGAAGACGCAACAAAATCCGGTGAAATCACTCCGAACGGACGGCGGAGCAAGAAGCAGAAGGTGGATTCCGGCGCCGGAGGAGATCACCGGAAGGAGCGTGAGGAGTGGAGTGAGTCAGCGATCGCGATCCTCCTCGACGCGTTTACTGATAAGTACATCGCGTTGAATCGGAGCAATTTGAGGGGGAAAGAGTGGGAAGCGGTGGCGGAATTGGTCGCTGAGGGTGGTGATAAACAGTCGCGTAAGAGTGTTGAACAGTGTAAGAACAAAATTGATAATTTGAAGAAGAGGTATAAGCTTGAGACGCAGAGAGTGGAGAGTAATGGTGGGAGTAACTGGATTTGGTTCAAAAAAATGGACAATTTGTTTGGGCATGTGATGGTGACCAAAAGTGATGCAGCCTCTGATGATGTTGATGATGATGATAATAAGTCTGCCGGAATCTCCTCCGCTAGCCGGCTACGTCGATCTGCAAGGTTTGTATTATAGTTGAATGATCATTGATTATTTGATGATTGATCACCATTGGTGTTTAGAGCAGGTGATTTGTGTTTTATTTAAATGTGAAATCATTTGGATGCCAATTGGGTGTATGCATAATTGCATAAACATTGAATCTCTTGCATTTTGGTATTGCAAGTAATCTTTTCTTATGATCTTATTAGTATATGTGTTGCTTGTGTTAAAGGCTTGCTCCCCACAATGGTCCTGTTGTTAACAACACAAAGTCCTCTGCAAATGTGAAATGGAAAAGGGTGGTTTTCAAAGTTAGTGGCACTGCATTGGCTGGAAGTGGTCAAAGCATTAACCCAAAGGTTCAATCTTTCTTGCCATTTGACTTCATGAGTTCATGCATATGTTGAAGTTTTACGTAGTGGTTGTTATGCTTTTAGGTGGCTTTGCAAATTGCGGAAGAAGTAGCTACCGCTTCCCGTTGTGGTGTAGAGGTGCTCGTCGATTGTTCCTTTCTGGTTATTATAAACTTATAACATAGACTTTTAATGTTCCCTGAAATGGAATTTGACTAAAAGTATGTTCCTTTTTTCCGCAAATTTGCCTTTTACTAAACACAATAACATGGTTATTAGTTAATACGTATTACCTTTGTCAACTGTCGACGCTATATTTCTGTTATTTTGTCACATGAAAATATTTGTGACTTGTCATTAGGTGGCGATTATTATTGGAGGTCGTAATTTCTTTTGTGGTGATTCTTGGGTGTCTGCAACTGATTTAGATAGGCCTACAGCTTACCAAATTGGGTATTTCTAGTTGTCATTTTTTACCTTAAATTTGTCCCAAAAGTATTATCCACGTTACGATTTTAGTTTGTCTCAAAAAATCTATCTACTTTTAACAGTGATAGTTATAAATTATTATTCTGTTTACCTTGAGTTAATCTTTATTATTAATGTGATTTTTTCAACCAAAAGTTACATATATGGCGTGTGTCTTAAGTTGAGTTTTCTTTTGTTTGTGGTCAATATTTTTGGGACAAAGGAGGTATATATTTAAAAACTAAGATTACTATTTCTTTTAGTAGCTTCTGATTTTGCTGTCATGATTTGTGTAGTATGATGGCAACCGTTATGAATTCAATATTGCTTCAATCAGCACTAGAGAAATTAGGAATTCAAACACGCGTGCAAAGTGCTTTTGTGATGCCAGAAGTTGCTGAACCGTATAACCGGTTACGGGCCATGCGTCATCTTGATAAAGGAAGAGTTGTTATTTTTGGTGGGGTCGGGGCTGGCACTGGGAATCCACTTTTTACGACCGATACAGCTGCTGCTTTAAGAGCCTCTGAGAGTATGATCCGTTACAACTTTTCTTGTTTTTTCAGATGCCACCCATCGTTTCATGTTGCATTTATGAGAATCTTGGCACCAGTATAACCAATTCTTTTAGACGTAGGTTACTCTAATCAATTAATAGATTTCAAGTTCCCATTTTTTAAGAAAGTGGATATGATTTTTGGAGAGAATGTGTGTGTTTGTGTGTAAACTTTCATCTAGTATTCAGTTGCTTCTTTGAGCTCTAATAAGATCGCTAAAGGTTCATTTTGTATGCGGTTAATTGTTATAGGTCGTAAAACAGGTGGTCGGATTGGTTGGTTATGGGTCAAATTGGGTACTTTTAGACTAGTCAAAACAAGTTGATTGGGTTGACCCACAATGTTCATGTCGAAAAAAAATCATAATAAACAATTTACGTGTTATAAATGACACAAAATTAGTTGGGTTGGGGGGTTGTGGGTCAAATTAGGTACTTATAGAATGAGTCGAACAAGTTGATTGGGTTGACCCACAATGTACTTACGCTTTAACTTTTGAACCTGTAACCTCTTCGAATCATATGACCCATTTCCTTTTAGCTAATATCTTTAATTCATTTGAAGATAATACATAACCCCAATGGACCAATTCACAATGAAACTAGCTGAAATTGCCACCTATAGGTTTAACTTCTACCCTTTCATATCCATTGCATCTTTTACAGTTTTCTTTTTGCTTGTGTATCTTATGTTTGACATTTTTTGTTTGTAAACCTCTTTCCATATTGGTTTCTCAGTAGATCTCAATTGTGATGCACAATATCTTTTTTCTGTTGACCAGTCAATGCAGATGCTGTTATCAAAGGTACAAATGTAAGTGGTATCTGTGATAGTAACAATGTCAAACTGAATCAAATATCCTTTCGTGATGCTGTTTCTGGAGATTGCACTTCCATGGATTCAATGGCGATACAATTTTGTGAAGAGAACGCGATTCCTGGTTAGTTTATAATCTTTGTTCTTAAAAATGCATATAATTAATTAAATTAGTGATTAATAACATGATAATGCAATTGTATGGCCTTTGTGCTTATGGTCATGTTTCAGTGAACATAAATATCTAAGAGGTGGCGAGATGGGTGGGTCATTCCGGTTGTAACTAGTCAAACGGGTATATGGTTGTGTTGATCTGATGGCAACATTTTGTCCATTATTCAATTTATATTTTATAAAATAACAAATTTCATATATCTATAAACAATTTATGAGGTTGTATCATGTATGCTTAAAAAATAGAACCAGATGAATTTCAACCTGTTTGACCCGTTTCTTTTGTGAATGGGCCGAAATTATTACTTCTAAGAAATTTGATATTTTGCTTATTTTTAAGTTGTGTCATTTGTAGTTGTCATTTTTAACTTGCTGGAGCCCGGGAATGTTTCGAAAGCATTGACTGGAGAACAAGTGGGCACCTTGATCGATCAGTAACGCTCACCGAGATGACTCAGCTGAAACCCGTCTGCCAATAAAATGTTAATATTTGATTTTTACGGGTTAATGAAGTAGGCATAAAGTATATTAGTATGAAAGTGGATATTAATTAAAGGTAATTAGTGAGCCCCCAGGGGTCATTCACATTCCTTTCTGGCTTTACTTTTTCCAAATCATCAAAGTGATTGGAATCAAACCAGGTACCTTCAATAACAAAATCGATCATAGTTCTAGTTTAAACAATGTTTTGATAATTATTTATGCAAATTAGATTTTAATAATTCATCATATTATCTATTGATTATTGATTGAAATTCAAGTGTAAATCTTTAATGATTGGCAATATTGGTTACGTGGTTACGTTGTTATTATTATTGATCATTTAGTAAAATTCACTTGAGATTATTTAACAGTATAAAAGAGTATTTAGTGCTAACAAAAGAGAAAATTACAAACGCTTTGTCATTTTTGGTATTATTTATATGATATTGTAGATGTTGATAGGATCATAAGAAAATAAACGAACTGACAAATCATACTCGCTTTTTAAAAAAGAATCTCTATTAAACGTACACGATTATAGCGCACTTTGTTACCTTTGTAAAAGAGAACTTCTAAGGTATTGGGCCTGGTTATAATTTCACATGAATGGGCCTAAGTTTGTAAGGATTGTTTTGGGCTTTTTATAGCTCACTTGTTAGGCCCAACCTTTAGTGTTTCTTTTCTATTAGGCTAAATTGTTATTTTCGTATCTTATGCATTTTGTTATCTAAGATTTTTGTATTAGGGTAAATTGTTATTTTCGTGTCTAAGATTTGATGTATTTTGTTATTTTCATTTAAAAATAATTTTTTTTCTCTCTGCGTCCCTGACATATTAAAAATTTGTAATTTTCATCCAATTTTGTTAACTTCGTTTGTTTATCTTTTAAGTAGTCATCACTTGCACATCATGTGAGGGGTATTTATGTAATTTTACACCTCACCAGGAAAGAAGAAAACCTAAATAAACATTGTTCAATTGCTCCGAACATTCAAAATTATTTGATTGTTTTTAATATTCAAAGGTGATATCCACTTAACGGTTAAAACAAACGACGTTAACAGAAATGGATGAAAATGATAAGTTTTTAAAATGTCAGGGACACAGAGGGGAAAAATAAAGTTTTTGGACGGAAACGGTAAAAGACACCAAACCTTAGAGACGAAAATGACATCTAACTCTTTCTTTTATTTATTTTTTTCTTTTATAGCTCACTGGTTATAATAGCCGTTCAGAAAACTCTAATTATTATAGAACTTTTAAAATATTGCATTTAAGTATCCTTGGAAAGAAACATGAACAATAAAACAAGTCATCAAAGATGTATCGTATAATACACATCGTAGAAGTAGCTTTTGTGAGTTGGTTATATCCTTTTTTTTTATTTTCTCATATTTTTTTAGTTCATGTTAGATAAAGAAAGTTAGAGAATATTAACAAAAGAGGTGTATGATAATTAATTGAGTGTGTCACTTGAGTACTTGACCCGGTTCGAGCGAATGGCC
The DNA here is from genome assembly GCA_025215565.1 of Flaveria ramosissima. Taxonomy (NCBI): domain Eukaryota; kingdom Viridiplantae; phylum Streptophyta; class Magnoliopsida; order Asterales; family Asteraceae; genus Flaveria; species Flaveria ramosissima. Next base: position 102,283 of record JACVEC010000380.1, on the reverse strand, counting down.
TTAACCAAACATAATGGGACATTAAGGGGGCGCTAAAGGGCACTATACACTTTAAAATGTCCTTACACCACCCCATGGACATTATAGGGGTGCTAAAGGGCACTATACACTTTAAAACGCCCTTACACCACCTCATGGGCATTATTAGAGCGTTATAGGTGGGGTGTGTTTCCACCATTACGCCATAACTCCTCATAAATATTATAATTAGGTAATGATTAATATGCATTAATCATTACTCATCTTTTCACCCAAAAGAGTGATAAGTTGGTGCTTGTGTGCCTGAAAATAACCTTTAAAAAGCATTAACCAATACATATAATTTTTATTGTCATAATGTAAGTGTCACCTATTTGTTAGGTAACTAGTGAAACATCAACGCACAAAGCACGAGATGGATGTACACTCTGTATGTGAAAAGGTTCAAAGGGGTCAAGTTCAGGTCCTTCATATTCCCTATCGTTTCCAAGTAGCTGACATATTTATTATAGAAGTGACGAAGTATTTGTACCAAGGAACAATGGCCAAGAGGTATATTGAAGTTTCTACTGATATATACTTCCTCTTGTTAGAGATGAGTTGATATCACAGGTTTGAAGAAGATTATATTAACTTAAAAAACTCTCTTGTAAACTTTGTTTATACTTGTAAGTAGTTGTATTCCACCTGTCGCTTCGCAACGGAATTAAATTTGTTGTAACGTTTAAAAATTGGTTTATTGTGACTGCAAACGACCATTTACCATGCTAGAAAAATAAACACCAAATTCATAATTTAATCATTATCGTCTAGATATGAAAAAAAAAACCTCAAATGCACATCATCACCAAGCCAACAACCTAACATGATCAACGTATTTGGGGCTCTAAGCTATTGGATGTCGATATGTGCTTAGGGCCATCGTCATCGAGCAACCAACAAAAGCATACTAGAAGCGGAGCTGTTCTACCGTCATCGCCACCGAAACCGACATCATCTGATGATAAAGTTAGCACCATATTTAACCGGAAACCGGTGTCGTTTGCAGTCCAGTTAGCACCATCTAGACCGTTTCTCAGAAAACCTGCCGGTTTGAAGCGGCCAACGATTGGACCGTGAACCGGCGGGTCGCTGGTGAACCGGCACTTCTTTTTAGAAGAAAAGGAGGAGACAACATTTGTCATCGGTGGATCTAGAAGGAATGTAGGGATGTGAAGAAACCACTGAACTGATTGAGATCTATTCCAAAGAAGGTGTACCACGCATAAATGGTTATTGAAGGTAAACGACGATGAAAAGATAGAATAAGAAGATTAAGGAGATCTTGAGAGTTGGAAGGAAATAGATAGAAAAAAAAAAGAAAATTAGGGTAGAAGGTAAGATTTATGAATATGCTCTTTGAGTTTTTTTATCAATGAGCTATAATCCAACCTATTATATAATAATTCTTAATTAGTAATGTGTTGTTGAGTTTTAAAATCATATATTATATATTTGTATGTTGATATTTATAATATAACTTTTTACATCATCCGGTTTTGAATCCAGTTTGAATGGTTCAATCGGTCATACCAATTAACCACTAGATCATAGGTTCAATTTCTGGTCCGGCTTTAAATACATTGCTCAAAATCCCAACATTTTGATGTTTATTTTCTTTAATGGTTGTCCAAAACACTCGTCGTACGATACTTGCTCAGCGATCGTTTAGAATTTGTTCAAAAAATATTCGTTATAATTTTTGTTCGGTTGTAAACGAGCTGATCAGCTCGGTTCAGTTGTAAACAAGTCAAGCACGAGCAAAATTCCACTCTGATCGAATTATCTTTTATTTTTTCCATATATATAGTTTATAAATAGCAATTATTTGAATTAAATATAAATATACAATTATATTTATAGATATTAGATCAATCAACGTAATAAAAAATAAGCACTAAAATGAAATTCTAAGTCGCTATTAGTAAAAATTTTGGCATCACTCTTGCTTTTAGTTGAACGTCTACTGCTCTCGCATATCGTTCTCTGCAATATACTCACCGCCTTATCTACTACAATTTTAGTCTTTTCACCAACCACATTGTATCGTTATTTATGAAAATGTTATAATATGAAACATGACTGTTTTTTAAATCATTAAAATGCAAGTCACAACATTATCACCGTCTCAAATTATAATATAAGGGTGCATTTTGGATTGCATATTTTTTTTTTAAAAAAAAAGTTTTTTTTGATTTATTAACTTCTCACAATCAACTTTTTAACCATTTACACAAACATAGTTATTGATTTATTAACTTTTCATAAATTAATAAGTTAAAAGTTTGTTAAAAAGTTAATTCGCAAACATGCAGACAACACACTACATAATTAAGTTCAAATTGTTCACCACTAGTTTACACTTGCTCAACTATCGATCAAAATATACTCGTTCAATTAACGCTAAATTCTAATTAATCACCTTACAACAGAACTGATTTGCAATCCAATTTTTATAGCTTACACTCTGTCTTCAACACCATCAAATAACTGATCATCACTTCATATCACTAATCGATAGTAGTCAAAAGCAAAATCCAAAGAAAAATCATCAAGAACACAAAAGTTGCAGAATATCCAATTCCATATAATTTAAAACATTTCATTACATCGTTTCTTCATCCACAAAAAAAACAATTTACCCTTTTCACTAAACCAGAAACTAAACCCTAAATCCCCAAAATCCCAAACGTTCATCATTCGATACTTGCTCGGCAATCATTCGGAATTCATTTGAAAAATGCTCATTAGAATTTATGTTCGGTTGTAAACGAGCTAAACGGCTCAAATCGATTTGTAAACAAGTCAAGCATAAGCAAAATTCCACTAGGATTAGTTCGGATTGAATTATCTTTTATTTTTTCCATATATATAGTTTATAAATAGCAATAAACTACTATAAACAAATATATAATTATATTTATAAATTTGAGATCAATCAACACAATAAAAAAAATAAAAACACTAAGCACTAAAATAAAATTCTAAGTCAATTTAATAAAAATTTTGACATCGCTTTTACTTTTAGTCGATCATCAATCGCTCTCACCTATCGTTCTCTGCAATATACTCACCACTTTATTGACAACAATTTTCAACTTTTCATCAACCACATTGTATTGTTATTTATGAAAATGTTATATTATGAGATATGACTATTTTTTAAGTCATTAAAATGCAAGACCAAACATTATCGCCATCTCGAATTATAATATAAAGGGGTGTTTTTAACTTCTCAAATTCGATTTTTCAACCCTTCAAAACCAATTTTTCAACCATTTAACCTAATATACTTATTGATTTATTAAGTTTTCAAAAGTTAATAAAGTTAATAAATCACAAGTTAATTAAAAATTAATTTGTCAAACATGCACTAAATCTGATAACACACTAAATGATTAAGTTGTACAAATTATTCACCACTAGTTTGCGCTTGCTCAACTATCGATCAAAACATACTCGTTCAATTAACTCTAAATTCTAATTATTCACCTTACAGCAGAACTGACCTTCAATCCAATTTTTATAGCTTACACACAGTCTTCAAAACCAATAAATAACTGATCATCACTTCAAATCAATAATCGACAGTATTCAAAAGCAAAATCCAAAGAAAAATCAATCAAGAACACAAAAATTGCAGAATATCCAATTCCATATAACTTAAAACATTTCATTACATAATTTCTTCATCCACAAACAAAAAAATTACCCTTTTCACTAAACCAGAAACTAAACCCTAAAACCCCAAAATCCCAAACACAAAACCCTAAATCACCACCACAATCACCATCTACGAGCTAGTAAACTTGGTAACAGCCTTCGTACCTTCCGAAACAGCATGTTTCGCCAGTTCCCCAGGAAGCACAAGCCTCACAGCAGTCTGAATCTCCCTCGACGTAATCGTGGGCTTCTTGTTATACCTCGCGAGCCTCGAAGACTCCTGAGCCAATTTCTCAAAGATGTCGTTGATAAACGAGTTCATAATCCCCATAGCTTTGCTTGAAATCCCGATATCAGGGTGCACCTGCTTCAGCACCTTGAAGATGTAGATCTTGTAGGTTTCAACGGACTTTTTGGATCTTTTTTTCTTCTTGTCGGTTGACGATGAGTCTTTTGGGAGCTTTTTTTCGGCCCTTGGTTTCTTCTCCGCCGGAGCTTTTTCCGATGTGGGTTTCTTCTCTGCGGGCTTCTTTTCGGCCTTTGGTGCCATTGTTGATGGTGGTTTTTTGTGGGGTTGAATGTTGATGATGGGGTTAATTGTGGGTTGTGAGTTGTTTATATAGTGGGATGAAGTTGTGGTTGATTGGTTGATGTTGAATGACGCGGATCGTGGATTTGAACCGTGGATTGAGTGTATGTGTTATCGGACGGTGGAGATTGGATTGTATAGAAGTTTCGAATTTTGAGGTTTCGCGCGTACGGTTCATTTTATTTTAATGGTCTTTATTTGAGGATGACTTTAAAGTAGGGATGTCATTCGGGTTTGTTAATCAGGTTTCGAGTTTTTTGGGTCGGGTTTCTTGGGTTTGTAGATGTAAAAAATTAACCCGAAGATCGAACCAAATAAACTATATTTAATCGGTATTCGGTTTTTGGTTTTCGGGTTTATTCGGGTCGGGTTAATCGGCAATCGGGTTGGTCCACTTGTAAATTTAAATCAAAGACAACATATTTTAAAGTGTTTCGGTTTGGTGATTGAATTTGACATCTCTTCACAACAAGTTTGGTAGTCATAGTTGAAAAAAAAACAAAATGAACCTCTAAATCCACATATTTGCTCGAACATACGCTTAATACAACCAATCATTATAACTGTTATTGCTCGAACAAAGGTAAAACAATAACACGTTACTAGGCCTATATAACGTGTTTCCTTTATATTATTAAGCTTGGACGTACAAGGAGTAACAAACATATATTTAAAACAAATATATGATAATGCTCAAATATGAAATCACTATACCTTGTTTGTAATCGGTTTAAATGGTTTAGTATGAAAGATTGACTGATGGAATGATCAAGTTTAAAATTTGTGTCATCGATTGAAAATAGAGTGATGAAAGGATTGATCGAGTTCATAAAAAGTTAAAAACAGATGAAGTAGATTGAAATCCTAAAATATGAAATATGGATTGTCAATTATGACTACATGGTATTCGGGTCAACCCAAATTGCCAAAACACAACCCAAAGACCGACTTAAATAAGAATTTTCATATTCGAGTTCGATTGTAATCAGGTTCGGTTTTTTCGGGTTATGCCTTAAGCGGGTTCGGGTAGAGTTTAATCGGGTTAGGTATTCGGGTTAGGGTAAAAATGACACCCCTACTTTAAAGCCAACCCCCAATCAATGCTTATGAGATTGGATGAATAAGTTATGGATGTTCGTTTGTTGTATATCGAGAATTGTTCTTGTTGGATCTTATGGATTATCAATTGATTGTTCTTATTGGAATTATTACTATCGATGATTAAACATTTGATATTCACCAGAATTTGAACATTTTTACTTGAATATAGGCATTATTTTGGTGCTTGAAATGTCAATTCCCTATTGTAGGGAAATGGTCTGGTTGCTGCAATTAATGCTGAAAAACAAAGAAATCATGGAAATTTGACCTAGGCACATTCATGCCAAAAGCCTGACATGATCATGCATAGTCAGACTTCTCATATATACATGATCACTAATGGGTGAGCCACTCCGAAACATATTGGGCATGATAAGTACGTTTTACGACGTGGCCGCACCTACTATTGAGCTCGAAAACACTTGCACCAACATAGACAGGCCGCCTGGAAACTCTAGATCACACGATAGTGCTTGACTTGGAACACGCTCATTGCCCCTTTGATATTTTAGAAAATTTTGTGCATAAGATCAAGAACAAGCATGAATGTGCGACAAGCTTGCAAAAGCCGTTGAAAAAGGATAATGTACCGGAAATCCAAACTTGTGATGTGGGTTAGTCAGGCACAACCACGTCAGATCCATGGCACGTTGAAGTTTATAAATAACATTCATCTTCACATGTTTTGAAAGAACTTAATTGGTAGTTAGCGACCGTAATTGTCTAATATCACAATTCAAATTTAAGCAAAGGAGAAGCAAAATAAAATCTTACGGACTTTAAGATTGGCCCTTAAGGATCATACCTTTATGGTTAAGGTTTGACTAATTCATGTGATATTGTTGACCTGGATGTTGACACATGGAAGCATGACAAGAACATGGGAACGGACTATAACCCTGGTCCTTATGGTCTGTAAGAATGAGACGTACAAGATATAAGCTTTCAATGGATATAAGTATATTACAGATCATAACAACTAGATATAAGGTCTGTAACGATGGTTAGACTAGCCTATATAAACTCTCTCCCTCTCTTTCTCTACCATTCTCCATATTGAGGTAATCTTAAGGCTACAAGTCCTAGTTATCGATAGTAACTACAGGGTCGCTCTAGGTTGGGTTTGGTCGTTAATTCGGTCGTGAGGTGGGTAATGTAATTCTAGGTTATGCATAGCTTGATCAACTACGCCTAAACTATGATAGGTAACCCATAGCTAATATTTAAACATTAATAATTTAGAATATTGTCTTTCATCAAATTATATACTCTAAATATTAGAAACATACACATAACCAAAATATATATCAAATGGTCAAAAGACCGTATAAATATTTCTAATATGGTACGCATTTTTAACCCAAAAACTCATTAGATACTATGGTTTCTAAGTAGATTAGGGCTTTAAGATTGAAATCAGAAGAGTTTATGTGTGTATTAGGTTGAAATCAAAGGAGAAACAGAAGGTTTGCTGATAGTTATACAAAGTTCTTCAAGAAATTATATTTATCATTAATTTTGGTAAGCAACCTAAGCTTCAATCAAAGATAGATAGTTTTTGAGGTTCACATAATCATCATAGTACAATTAGAGATCTAAATCAAAATGGAATCATAAAAAGTTTACTAATTTAAGAAATAGTGATGAATCATATTGTGATTACAAAGAAATTGGATGTGTGAATATAGTTTGATCTCTCTTTAATTAAGAGTAACAATGGAATGAGATCAAGTGAGCTTTCTGTGATTACAATTTTGCAATTTAGTCTTCAAATTGCGAAACTTTTATTTCATTAGCGTTTTAAGATGTAAACAAACCTTATCATATATCCTACATCCTCATATAGAAAGAAAACATTATATATATTTGCTGCAAATGCATTTTGATTCAACAATGATAAGTAGCTTTTCACGCTTGTTATTCGCAAATTTAACATTAACTATTTGCAGAATGATTCTATGTGCATGTATATTGGTTTCAACCTCTCAAATTGCAACCATAACCACATAAATACCTACAAATATACGATCACCTGCAAAGTTTTTTTCATCAAAGACATACGAAACCATCAAAACCGGCCCCCAATCCATTACGCAAGCCATCCAACAATTTTAATCAACCAAAAAAGCTCATGCACACATGCCACATCCTTGGTTAAATAAGCGCGCCTAGGCGCGAGGCAACATAAGGCGCAGCTTCTTGGGCTTTTGGTTACACAAGGCGCACGGTGTACAAAAGACGCACAAAAATCACATTTTTTGAAGGAAAAAAAGGCACCATGGGGCACAAGCTTCTTGTATAAAGGACGTTTTTATGCTTCAAAAGTGTTGTACATTTAGCTAAAAAGGATGTTTTGTGCTTCAAATCATATATAAACCTTACTTATAGCATTATTTTGAGCAGGGGATGCTAAAACCCAATGAGACATAAAAAAGAAGTTATAAAAACACTTGGCACCACACTTTTTCGCTTTGCGCTTTAGATTTAAACCTTGTCACATAGTTGCGCTTCTTGCTTTTTAAAACCAAGGGCACATCAATAGTAAGAAGCTTGATGAAAATAGCCAAGTAATTAGTTTATTAGTCTTAGTGAGTTTAGTTCAGATTTGAAAATAAGTGATGCTTCAATTAGCATGAATGTGGGGTAACAAGAGTTGTTAGAAACTGCTCTTAAAATGTTTGATGAAAGGTCTCACATTCATGTAAAAATAGAATAAACAAGCCATGTGAAGAACAATGTTGCATCAACGGTTCAAAACAATGGCCATGAGCTCTCACATAACGCTAAACCTCACTCGATGCAGTTTCAATAAGACCAGTCTACGCTATACGATTGGCCAAGCTGCCACCAGTTTCGGTGAACATACCAGTCATGAGTTTTCGCAGAATGCTAGTCCTCAGTCGGTATGCAGTTTCTCTAACACTAGCTGGTTGAAAACCATAGCTACAACTCAACCTCACTTATTTAACACAATATTTGACAATTTCATCACAACAGTTGTTAATCACTGATAAAAAATAAGCAGGTTCATTATCATTACCATTAGTCACAAATTACTGTCTAAATCCCCAAAATTTTAATGAACTTAGAGAATCATAAGAACAGATTTTCAATCTTGTTTCTAGCTACTAACACACCCACAATTAAGGCCATAATATAACAAAATGTTATTAATAGAAGATGTGCTTCATCGACAATCTATCAAATCTCATAACACACTACAAGCAGCACATTAAAAACCAATGTAAACACATACCAACAACAGCAATCAAACAGCAAATGCATCAAACTAAGCTCAAATCCATCAATTTCATACCAAAAACAACAGATTCAAGGCATAAATCGAAACAAAAAGCGCATTACGAACAATAACAAGTCTACGATTATCGTTGATAAGATCAAAATCAAACGAAACAGACCAAAAAACTGAAATCAAAACTTATCTTCTCCTCAGAATCGGAGCTTCGAGAAGAACCAACGGTTTTTTCCAGTTTTGAATCGCTCCTCAAACCTCGCTTTCGTCTCCTTACAAGCAGTCACCTTCTTATCACGCGATTGAAGCGCATCAACCGTAACAACATCCTTCAGATCCACATCAAGCGTATACCTCGTCGGCATGATATGATTGTAGTTCACAACCTTGATGAACGCCTTCACACGCGACTTCTTCGCCGTCTTCTTCGCAGAGTCCTTTCGAATCACCTTCTTCGGGTACTTCGAGATTCCGGCGACCAGACAGTGGCCGTACGGCCGGTCGCGGGTTCCGTCGTCGAACTGCCTGACGATCACCGCCTTCCGGCCGGCGAAACGGCCGTTGAGCACCACCACCGCCTTGTTGGGCTTCAGAAACTTCACCATCGTCGCCGCCGCTGAGGGTATATGTATATCACTATGCGTCTAGGGTTTCATCTGTTCGATCGATGCTTTGATTTATAGTGTTGTTTTTTCTGAAAGTAACCCTACACTTTGATGGAATTGCTTTACTGCCGCTAGGTTTTTGCACTTTTTATGTTTGATGCTTTTACCCCCTGCTCTTTTCACATATTGCACTTCATGTCCTTTCTCTGCAATTTAAATTCGAGCTTATATACGTTTGTACTTAATTAGAGGCAACCCATGTCAAATATAAAATGTATCATGCTTACATTTATATACATTCTAAGACTGTCTATGTTTCAACGTTAGTTTTGTATGAAAATATGTCGGGTCAAATATCATATGTTTTCGTTTACTTTATGTTTCGACATAAATTAGTTATGAAACGAGTCAAGCTGATTGTAAGTCTATGTGCAACATAACTTTTGTTTGAAAAAGAGTAGGGGTCAAATATAGTACACTTTCATTTAACGATATAAATTCGAGGCACTCTACGTATTGACGTAAATTTAGTTTGAAAACAACTCGGCTCGATTGTAGTCTATTATCACAACGCGTGCGATGCTACGGCAATTCGCAACGGTAAAAAATCTAGTTTAGATTAAAGAGCTTAGACCATTATGGTCTGCAAATAGCTTTAATTTAATAACATTTTTTTATATAAATAATAGTTTATGAAATATAACAATCGATCGCATTATTTTCTCAAATTTAAGACTTGTAACTCAAACGATTATTTTTTTTAGTATAAATTACTCGCATGTTTGATAAGTGATCTATCTACCGTCACTTAACATAATCTTGTAGAAAAGAAAATGACGGATGATTTCAATGGTTCACTCGGTCTGTGTAATCTTGGCACATATGGCCAGCTAAAGATGTATTATATATACTTTAAAAAACAAAATGCACACGATTAATGCATATTGTACAACTGAAATTGCATGACTCTGGGGTTGTTTGGTAATTTCTGAATGATTAAGTGTTGATCTAATAAGAGGTCTGAACCATTAAGAGTTGCAACGTAATTAACTCTAAGTATTTTTAAATTTTTTTCACAACAAGGTAATGTTTTTAGAAAATTTGAATATAGTGTTGCGACGTAATTAACTCTAAGTATTTTCAATATAAACTTTATTTAAAATCAAGTCTCACAACGTTCAGCCGAAACCCGTGGTCCAAATAAAATATATTTTTCGTTCTTTTAAAACTGTCGTAATTGTTTTTAATACTAGGAATATACCGTTACCATTCGTTAATTTCCATCTGAGTCGGGGCAACGCGCATAACTAGTTATATTTAATTTAGTGTAAACTAGTATCTTTCATCAGCATGCATTGCGAGTGTGATTGACAAACTAAAACAACTTGTAACATAATCATTGTCATGCTTGGGCTTAAAACTGGTGTTCGATTGCGGCTGCTAATCGAAAACGGTAGTCCCCGCAACGCAACCGACATCACTCCGGTTATATCATCACCGCCTTTGGATTTCGGCACAACTAAACACGCAAACAACAACATGCTCAACTTAACCATCTGGCCACCACGCAAACAACAACATGCTCAACTTAACCATCTGGCCACCATGCAACTAATCTGTGACATCCAGTAATTTTCCGTTACCAAACTCCGTTAGTTCCGTTAAGTCTTGCATACACGTGTCGTGGGCACACACTAGTTGTCGTTGAACGTTGGTGACTTAATAATAATAATCTATGATAAACAATATTAATCTAATTAATAATGTTGGTTATTAGTTGTGATTATATGGTTCATGATTTTATAGAATTGTAAATATTTATTTTATAAATTCTACACGATAACATGACAACGTGTTATATATATATTCTATGTGTTATGTGACTTGTTGTAAACGTTTAGGATTATTATTATTGGTTAATAATACTTGTGTTTAGTAGTTAAAAACTATTTAAAAAGTATTAGAAAGATTGGTTTTTATAAAATATAATTAAAGGGGTTTACTTTATAATTGTTCTAAACCTAAAACTTACATTTTGATCCAAGAACACATACACAAGTCGAATTCCAAGTGGTTTCAAGTAGTACAAGTTGTTTACAAGTGATAATCATCATCAAAGCACATCTAAAGGTTAGTTTTGATTGGTTGTTCATAGTTTTTGATGAAGATGAACCCTAATCCACGAAATTTTGATGAAAACCTGAAATTGATGATTGTTAGATGATTATATGATGTTAGTTAGGTTGTATGAATGTTGAATGATGTTGATTATGCAAGAAATCTAGGGTTTGATCATCTAGTTCATACATTGCCATAAGAGGAAACTTTTTGTTCTTGGAATTCATGATTTGATGATGCTAAGATGTTAGATGTAATGCTTAGATGTTAGTTTAATTGAATTGTGCAAGAAAATCCATGAAATTGTGATGTTGATCATGACTTACTAAAAGTAAAAACTTTTGTGTATGATGTTTGGGAATTTGGATGTTTGGAGATGATTAACATGTTAGAATGAATGTTATGAACTTGATTAGGTATAATATTGATGAAATTATCATTGGATTGGATGCTAGAACACTTTTGGGTGTTACTTTCTCAAAAAGGAATCTTTATTTTTGTAGAACTTTAGATATGATGATTTAGGCATGCTTATGATGTTAGGATCATGTTAGAATGATTGTGGATGATGTTTGTTGTGTTAGAATGTGTAATTGAGTTGTTATGGATGCTTGGTTGATCATGTAAGAATTATAAGTTTTGTTGATCATACATGAGAATGGATTATGGTTAGTGATTAGGAGATCATGTTTGGGATTGGAATTAACTGAATGAATGAATGTGATTATGATTGTCATACACGTGTGCGAATCTGAGGCCCCTACTTAGTAGGATTGGCAGGGTTTAGGATGTGAGGTCGTGAGTGGCTTCACATGGCATGTGGTGCATGATTAGTCTTCGCGTATGAATTATTTATTGTGATGTATTTATATATATATTAAGCATGATGACTGTTTGAGATTTGCATAAGTGTATGATGATCTAATGTGGCATGATGACTTAGGTAGAACCTAGGTTGAAAATGTGATACGCATGGATAAATTGCATGACACTCTTGTATGTTAAGTGATCATATATGATTAAACTACATTTCAACTAATATGTCACCAACGGGTCAACTAGGTTAACCTAGGATTATTGAGGTTCTATGTGTACACGTACTTACGTACTTGTGTGTTCTAGGTAACCTTTGAAGGGTTGTCTTTGCATCTATCACGAGTCTCTTTATTCACTATCATTACACATCAGGTGAGTTCATGCCCCTTATTTTATAAACCTTCTTCTGGGGGAGGTAGCATACTCGTACTCAAACACTATTTTATTATTATAAGTTGTGTATGTTTTTAACATAGTGCTTAATACCATGGAAAGTCCTCACGCTTTCGGATCATTAATAATGATAACTAGCGGGAAATCTTGGGTAGTACTACTGGGTCTGACGAGCCCCACCCGTGAGACTGGAGGTCAAGCGGGTGCAATATTGTCCTATACACAAATATTCGTCACGACCTGGTAAGTCGTGACGGGAGGGAACAAACGAAACACAGTCAGCTTCGATCGCGAAATCACTATTGTTAATACATGTGAATATAAACTAGCTATCTATTTCAATGCACTTCTTATGTTATACAAATGTTAATATTTATGATAAACGCAAACTCTTGAACTCACCAACCATTGTGTTGACATTTTAGTATGCTATTCTCAGGTCGTTAACTTCGCTTGCCATTAGGAGCACTGCACGGGTTCATCATGCATTCTAAGACTCTATTTAAAAGACGTATTTGTTGGTTTTTATTTATGAATGTTTAATCATTTGGGTTGGCACGTGTTTTGCCATATTATGCATTTATATACTTTGGATTTTCTTTACTTACAAAACGCTTCCGCATGGTTTTAAAGTTTGAACTTTGGTTGGTTTTATTTTAAACGTGGCATATAGAGTCGTTCTGAGTAACTATTGACTGTGATCCTGGTTTGTTCACACGCCTCGCGGTAAAACTCTGCACGTGGATTTTGAGGGTGTGACAGATTGGTATCAGAGCCATTGGTTATAGGGAACTAGGTTGCATACACACTAGTCTATAACCGCACACAGTTAGTTAGTTGCTCTTGACTTATCCCCTTACTATATACTCATTGGCATATCCATCACGTGCACTGCGGCATGGCATCATCATCTCGGGCTTTGTGAAAGAGAAGTGCTCGTTCTAAATCCCCTCCACCTGTAACCCATCGAATACCCGAGTGGGCACGATTTACTTACCCTCGTGGGGAGTTAGACTGGGATCAACCGTTTGTGCCACCTGAGCGCGATCCTCCACGAGATTGAAGTTATTACCGGCTTGTATAGATCGCATGATTCGTAGAGAGCGTGTTCCAAAGCTGGCTACTGTTAGACCTAGGACTAGGTCAGCAACTACTTCTGCAACACCCATTCTCCTATCTCTGGATGTACCCCTTGAGCAGGTCGTGGCGGCATTGACCGCGACACTTGAGACTGAGCGTCGACGAGTTATAGTACTCACTGATGAGAACTCCACACTAAAGGATGATATACATCGAATATGGCTAAAGATGGCCATAATTGAGGAGCGGTTGTCGATGTCTATCAAAGGAAATTTCAAGATGGCTGGTAGAGTAATGGATCTTATCGAGCGTATGGGCGAGCAAGATCTCCACAATGTGATCCTGACACGTTGAGTACAGGGCCGCCTGGATGCACATACAAGGCATTCATGGACTGTATGCCGCATACCTACAGCGGAGCCGAGGGGGCTGTAGGGCTTGTACGATGGTTCGAGAAGACTGAGTCAATCTTCGCCAAATGTAACTGTCCAGTGGCGGACCAGGTGAAATACGCCACAGGAACCCTGGAAGGTGCAACACTCACGTGGTGGAATGCTCAAGTGCAAATGCTTGGCCAGGCAATGGCAAATGCACTACCGTGGGAGGAATTTAAAACAATGATGACAGAGGAATACTGCCCCCGCGACGAGGTTCAAAAGCTAGAAGCCGAGTTCTGGCAATTGAAGATGGAAGGATCTAACATTGAGGCTTACACTACTAGGTCTCATGAGCTAGCTACACTTTGCCCTGGCATGGTTAACCCGCCGAGCCGACGTATTGAGCTCTATTTACGTGGCTTAGTCCCGGAGATTCAGAGTATGGTGACTGCTGCAAATCTTCCTGCTATACATCGGGTTATTCGACTGCCTCACAAGGTCACTGATCAGGCTGTGGAGCAAGGAAAGTTACCCAAGCGGGGCGCTGTGACAAGCGTGCCCGACAACAAACGCAAGTGGGAGAACAACGCCAGCAAAGGATCGTCATCTGGTAACCAACCTCAGCAACACCAACCTCAACAGCAACATCAGCAGAGACGGTTTGATAACAGTCGTAACTTCCACCAATCATCATCATCATCTCAAGGACCAAGTGGATATGTGGGGAAAAACCCAAAGTGCAACCGATGCAACTACCACCATGTTGGCAGGTGTGACAGCTTTTGATGCCAGCGTTGTGGGAAGGTTGGACATGTGGCAAAGGATTGTCGTGGAGAACTGATAAAGAAGCCTCAACAACCTCAGCAGCCTCAGCAGCCTCATGACACACCAAAGGGTTGCTTTGAGTGTGGAAAGGAAGGGCACTACAAGAAAGATTGTCCTCAACTGAGAAGAAATTGGAATGGCAACAGGAATGGTGGCAACAATAACAATGGAGGCAATGGTGACAACAATGGTGGAGCTAAAGGGAGAGACTTAGTCATGGGTTCAGGTGAGGCTCTAAACGATCCTACTACCGTTACTGGTAAATTTCCTGTTAATGGTCGTTTTGCTTCTGTACTCTTTGACACTAGAGCTGATAGGAGTTTTATCTCTACTAAGTTCTGTAGCCTTTTAAGTGATATGTCTTCTGTATTGGAATCTAAGTATGTCGTAGAGTTGGCTGATGGTAAGCAAATCTCCGTTACGCACATCCTTAAGAATTGCAAGATAGAACTTGCTGGTCATACTTTCGACATTGACCTTATGCTTGTTACTCTTGGAAGTTTTGATGTGGTCATAGGCATGGACTGGTTGTCCGAGAAGCAAGCAGAAGTGATTTGCTATGAGAAGGTCATTCGCATTCCTCTTATAGACGGGGAAACTCTTTTGGTTAAGGGTGAGAAGAGTGGTGCTGTGATAGGCATCATCTCATTCATGAAGGCGCAGAAGTGGCTACGCAAAGGTCACTTAGCCATATTAGCCCTCGTCTCCGACAAGCAACAGGAGGAAAAGAAAGTAGAGGATATTCCGGTGGTTTGTGATTTTCCAGAGGTGTTCTCAGAGGATCTGCCTAGACTACCACCTCACCGTCAAGTTGAATTTCAGATCGATTTGACTCCCGGAGCTGCTCTGATTGCGCGAGCACCTTACCGGGTTGCACCGAATGAACTACAATCATTATCTACACAACTTCAAGAACTGTTGGATAAAGGGTTTATTCGACCGAGTTCATCGTCGTGGGGAGCACCTGTTCTCGTTGTTAAGAAGAAAGATGGCACATTCCGAATGTGCATCGACTACAAGGAGGTGAACAAAGTCACAGTCAAGAACCGATACCCGTTACCTCGTATTGACGACTTGTTTGATCAGCTTTAAGGATCAAGCTATTATTCAAAAATTGATTTGAGATCTGGTTATCATCAACTAAGAGTTCGAGAGGAGGATATCTCCAAAACCGCGTTTCGTACTCGTTATAGTCACTATGAGTTCTTGGTCATGCCTTTTGGGTTGACTAATGCACCAGCAGTGTTCATGGATCTCATGAATCGTGTGTGCAAACCCTATCTCGATCAGTTTGTCATTGTGTTTATCGATGACATATTGATTTATTCTAGGACCAAGGAGGAACACTAGGAGCACCTACGTCTAATTCTGGAATTACTTAGAAAGGAACAGTTGTACGCAAAAATTTTTAAGTGTGATTTCTGGATTCGTGAGGTGCAATTCTTGGGTCACATTATTAACGAGAGAGGAATACATGTGGATCCTGCAAAAATTAAGGCTATAAAGAACTAGTTGGTACCCAAGACGCCTAGTGAGATAAGACAATTCCTTGGGCTGGCTGGGTACTACTGGCGTTTCATTGAGGGATTTTCGAAAATCGCTCAACCTCTCACAGCTTTGACCCATAAAGGGACGACCTATAAATGGGGTGAGAGTCAAGAAGCTGCTTTTCAGTTGCTGAAGCAGAAACTCTGTAGCGCACCGATACTAGCATTACCCGAAGGAAGTGATGATTTTGTAGTTTATTGTGATGCTTCTATCCAAGGACTGGGTTGTGTCCTGATGCAACGTGACAGAGTGATAGCTTATACCTCACGACAACTGAAGGTACATGAAAAGAACTACACTACTCATGACTTGGAGTTAGGAGCAGTGGTCTTAGCCTTGAAGATCTGGAGACATTACTTGTACGGTACCAAGTGCACAATTTACACCGATCACAAGAGTCTTCAGCATATCTTTGAGCAGAAAGAGCTTAACATGAGGCAACGACGCTGGGTGGAATTGTTGAACGACTATGATTGTGCTATTAAATACCACCCGGGAAAAACGAATGTAGTCGTTGATGCCTTGAGTAGAAAGGAAACAGCTAATCCCCGATGGGTGCGTGCTCTACAACTCACGATTAGTACTCACTTGCCTGAACAGATCAAGGAAGCCCAGACAGAAGCCTTGTAAAGTGAGAACATTGGATCTGAATCTCTACGCGGGATGGATAAACAGTTGGAAGTCAAATTCAATGGAATTCGGTATTTCATGGATAGACTATGGGTGCCTTTGCATGGAAATTTAAGAGACTTGGTTATGAGTGAAGCACACAAGTCTAAATATTCCATACACCCTAGCTCTTACAAAATGTATCATGATCTGAAGGCGCACTATTGGTGGCCTAATATGAAGGCTGACGTAGCTACATACGTGAGCAAATGTCTAACTTGTTCTAAGGTTAAAGTGGAATATCAGAAACCATTTGGGTTATTGCAACAACCTGAGATCCCCTTGTGGAAGTGGGAATAGATTTCCATGGATTTTATCACTAAGTTGCCCAGAACCCCTAGTGGTTGTGACACGATATGGGTGATCGTGGATCGACTTACTAAGTCAGCTCACTTCTTGGGAATCAAGGAAACTGACAAGATGGACAAGTTAACTCGAATTTATTTGAAGGTGGTAGCTTCGAGACATGGTGTGCCGATCTCGATTATTTCCGATCGGGATGCTCGTTTTACGTCTCATTTCTGGCAATCATTGCAGAAATCATTGGGTACACGCCTAGATATGAGCAATGCCTATCATCCACAGACCGATGGACAAAGTGAACGTACTATTCAAACTTTGGAAGATATGTTACGAGCTTGTGTGATCGATTTCAGGAATAATTGGGAAGTTCACTTACCATTGGTTGAGTTTTCGTATAACAATAGTTATCATACCAGCATCAAGGCAGCACCATTTGAGGCATTATATGGGCAAAAATGTAGATCACCAGTGTTGGGCGGAAGTTGGTGATAGTCAGTTAACTGGTCCTGAGTTGATACATGAGACCACTGAGAAGATAGTACAGATACGAAACCACATGGCAGCAGCGGGAGATAGACAGAAGAGTTCGCAGACAAATGACGGAAACCCTTGGAGTTTCAAATCGGTGACAAAATTTTTCTAAAAGTCTCACCATGGAAAGGTGTGATTCGGTTTGGCAAAAGAGGCAAGCTTAATCCAAGATACGTTGGACCATTTGAGATTCTGGAAAGAATAGGTCCAGTGGCGTATCGATTGGACTTACCTGATTCATTGAGTGGCGTTCACAACGTATTTCACGTCTCGAATCTAAAGAAGTGTCTATCTGACGAGACACTAGTTGTACCACTCGAGGAAGTACAAGTAGATGATCAACTACGCTTTGTTGAGGAACCGGTTGAAGTGATGGATCGTGAAATCAAGACTCTTAAACAAAGTAAGATACCTATAGCCAAAGTTCGTTGGAACTCAAAATGTGGACCGGAATTCACGTGGGAACGCGAGGTTCAGATGAAGCTTAAGTATCCTCATCTGTTCGAAACGACAACAACGGTCGGGGAAAGTACTGATTAAATTAACGGACGAAATTTATTTCAACATGGGGATGATGTGACAACTCACTCGATTTTGTTATGCCAATGCAGTAAACCAGGGATGTAGCACAACCATGTAACGCAATTTTTGGGACGAAAATTCTTTCAACATGGGGATAATGTGACATCCAGTAATTTTCCGTTACCAAACTCCGTTAGTTCTGTTAAGTCTTGCATACACGTGTCGTGGGCACACACTAGTTGTCGTTGAACATTGGTGACTTAATAATAATAATCTATGATAAACAATAATAATCTAATTAATAATGTTGATTATTAGTTGTGATTATGTGGTTCATGATTTTATAGAATTGTAAATGTTTATTTTATAAATTCTACACGATAACGTGACAACTTGTTATATATATGTTCTATGTGTTATGTGACTTGTTGTAAACGTTTAGGATTATTATTATTGGTTAATAATACTTGTGTTTAGTAGTTAAAAACTATTTAAAAAGTATTAGAAAGATTGGTTTTTATAAAATATAATAAAGGGGTTTACTTTGTAATTGTTCTAAACCTAAAACTTACCTAAAATACAACCCTAACCCCCCCAAACCCCAATTTCGGCTACAACTCTTCCAAACACCTTCATCCATTACGATTTTGATCCAAGAACACATACACAAGTCGAATTCCAAGTGGTTTCAAGTAGTACAAGTTGTTTACAAGTGATAATCATCATCAAAGCACATCTAAAGGTTAGTTTTGATTGGTTGTTCATAGTTTTTGATGAAGATGAACCCTAATCCACGAAATTTTGATGAAAACCTGAAATTGATGATTGTTAGATGATTATATGATGTTAGTTAGGCTGTATGAATGTTGAATAATGTTGATTATGCAAGAAATCTAGGGTTTGATCATCTAGTTCATACATTGCCATAAGAGGAAACTTTTTATTCTTGTAATTCATGATTTGATGATGCTAAGATGTTAAATGTAATGCTTAGATGTTAGTTTAATTGAATTGTGCAAGAAAATCCATGAAATTGTGATGTTGATCATGACTTACTAAAAGTAGAAACTTTTGTGTATGATGTTTGGGAATTTGGATGTTTGGAGATGATTAACATGTTAGAATGAATGTTATGAACTTAATATTGATGAAATTATCATTGGATTGGATGCTAGAACACTTTTGGGTGTTACTTTCCCAAAAGAGAATCTTTATTTTTGTAGAACTTTGGATATGATGATTTAAGCATGCTTATGATGTTAGGATCATGTTAGAATGATTGTGGATGATGTTTGTTGTGTTAGAATGTGCAATTGAGTTGTTATGGATGCTTGGTTGATCATGTAAGAAGTATAAGTTTTGTTGATCATACATGAGAATGGATTATGGTTAGTGATTAGGAGATCATGTTTGGGATTGGAATTAACTGAATGAATGAATGTGATTATAATTGTCATACACGCGTGCAAATCTGAGGCCCCTACTTAGTAGGATTGGCAGGGTTTAGGATGTGAGGTCGTGAGTGGCTTCACATGGCATGTGGTGCATGATTAGTCTTCGCGTATGAATTATTTATTGTGATGTATTTATATATATATTAAGCATGATGACTGTTTGAGATTTGCATAAGTGTATGATGATCTAATGTGGCATGATGACTTAGGTAGAACCTAGGTTGACAATGTGATACGCATGGATAAATTGCATGACACTCTTGTATGTTAAGTGATCATATATGATTAAACTACATTTCAACTAATATGTCACCAACGGGTCAACTAGGTTAACCTAGGATTATTGAGGTTCTATGTGTACACGTACTTACGTACTTGTGTGTTCTAGGTAACCTTTGAAGGGTTGTCTTTGCATCTATCACGAGTCTTTTTATTCACTATCATTACACATCAGGTGAGTTCATGCCCCTTATTTTATAAACCTTCTTCTGGGGGAGGTAGCATACTCGTACTCAAACACTATTTTATTATTATAAGTTGTGTATGTTTTTAACATAGTGCTTAATACCATGGAAAGTCCTCACGCTTTCGGATCATTAATAATGATAACTAGGGGGAAATCTTGGGTAGTACTACTGTGTCTAACGAGCCCCACCCGTGAGACTGGAGGTCAAGCGGGTGCAATATTGTCCTATACACAAATATTCGTCACGACCTGGTAAGTCGTGACGGGAGGCAACAAACGAAACACAGTCAGCTTCGATCGCGAAATCACTATTGTTAATACATGTGAATATAGACTAGCTATTTATTTCAATGCACTTCTTATGTTATACAAATGTTAATATTTATGATAAACGCAAACTCTTGAACTCACCAACCATTGTGTTGACATTTTAGTATGGTATTCTCAGGTCGTTAACTTCGCTTGCCATTAGGAGCACTGCACGGGTTCATCATGCATTCTAAGACTCTATTTAAAAGACATCTTTGTTGGTTTTTATTTATGAATGTTTAATCATTTGGGTTGGCACGTGTTTTGCTATATTATGCATTTATATACTTTGGATTTTCTTTATTTACAAAACGCTTCCGCATGGTTTTAAAGTTTGAACTTTGGTTGGTTTTATTTTAAACGTGGCATATAGAGTCGTTCTGAGTAACTATTGACTGTGATCCTGGTTTGTTCACACGTCTCGCGGTAAAACTCCGCACGTGGATTTTGAGGGTGTGACATAATCTTATAATAACATTTTGTCTCAAATGAGCATACATAGTCATCATTGACATCCGTAGCATCAAGAAAACAACATATTCAACGAAAATCGAGAAGAGAACCACAAAAGCATTGACGAACACGGAACCAACAACAAATCTTAGATAAGATGGTCCTCATCATCATGGTAAACGATAGCAGCAACCACAAAAGCAGTGATGAACACGAAACTAATAGCAAGTCTCAGATATGGTCCTCATTATCATGAACTGGTCAACTACAACAACAATGGTGTTCACATCCCTCGAATCTAAATGGATATAAGAAAGACACAATGGCAAAAGGGTAACAATGGTGATCGCACTACCACCGTCGCCGCCCTGGAGTGGTAGAAGAAGATTGTCAGCTCTACCTCAACTCCGAGGAGGATATATGCTGAGCGAACCGTCGAAGCCACCGTCAATACTACAGGGAATCAAACCATATCATCACAAATCTAACACATTTAATAAGTGCTAACATAGTCGCAACCTCAACCACCAACATCACTGCCGATTAGATTGGAGATACGTGACGACAACAGTTAGAGCAACAATGGAGAGCAAACCGAGGCATCCGCCAACTGGCGATATGCCAGAGTTAGGCAGTGGTGGCCGACACAAACACAACCGCCATCGCCAAGACCAAAAGTAACCCCCATTAGTTTTACACACCCGCAAGTACTACTACCCACATTTGTTTAAGATGACAGAGTATGGTACCTAGATAATGGGGCGAGAAACCATGTGACCAAGATGAGATCAATTGGCCGTATAAATGAACGGTAAAGATAAAAAGCTACCGTTAAAACTAAGATACTTAGTACCGTCAACTTGATAAGCGCGGATGTAAAGTAGTTATTTAAGACGAGTGTTTATGGCTACACAGTCTAGATAAAAGGATACCATTAAAACCAACAAGATCTTCATATAGGTTATGCAAATCATTTAAACATAGGGTCATGAATCTGTTGACACAATTAGATGGCCAAGTTTGGCTATGGCATACCTAGTTAAGACACATCAATTTCTAGTCGCTACACTCGATGACAAGCAAAGGGTGTTGGTAGAGAGGGATCAAACACATGTTTTATGATGGATGAATGTAGAGATTTGATTGTGTAAAATATGATTCATCAATGTCAAATGAAGGATTACAAGACTATTAATACGCACAAACTTAGTGGGTTATCCACGAGTTCTAACCGAGTTATTTAACCACCAAGAAACTATATAACTACCTAACTTATATTAATACTAATTACACAATTGGCTCACTAACTTTAGATATTATATAAATATACTAACTAATTTAGTTTAAACCTTCAACACTCCCCCTTTAAGTAAATTAAGTTTGAGAAGGTCTTCATCTTTTAACTTCACAATAGCATAGGTTCATCTTTCGCGCATTGAATTAGATAAGCTTCCTCGTTTTCTTTCTATCTTAGACATTCATGTTTAAGGTATCCAAATTCCTTACAACTAAAGCATCTTATGTGGCTCTTGTTTTGTTGGTTTCTCCTACCAACTTTGTTTTAATAAGTCATCCAATTTTTACCTTGTATATGTCTTAGACTTCCTTAACTTGAATTTTCATGACCACAGTGTTCATATTTATCTTCTTTGACTTTTCTATTTGCATTTTCTTTGATGAATAAGAGTTTAGTGTGTGTGTGTCACTTTCTTTTGGTTCTTTGATGTGTTCTTCATATGCGTTTAATCTTCCTACAACTTCTTAAAATGACATAGTTTTAAGATCGACAAATTGTTCAATTGCAACAATAATTTGAATGTAATTTTGTGGTACAGAACTGATTAGTTCCCCAACCAATCTTTTGTTATCGGTTATGGATCCAATATTGTTGGTTTCAGAGACAAGTTTGCTAATTTTTCTGGTAAAGTCATCTAGTGATTCGGTGTCTTTTACCTTTAATGCTTCAAATTCTTATTCAAGTGTTTGTAGTCTTACTTTTTTGACTGTATCTTCACCTACAAATCTTGATTTTAAATCTTTCTAAATATCTTTAGCATTTGTATAATAAGCAATTTGAAACACTAGTTCTTCTGGCATGACTTGATAAAGATAAGTAATAGCCTTTGTATTTTTCTTTGAATCAACTTCTCTTGTGGTTCAATTGCTTTCCATATTCCATCTACATTGAAAATTACTCTAACTTTTACTACCCAAATAGTGTAGTTTGTAGAATTTAGAATCGGGCATTGAAACATCATTGAAGTTCCTTCTTCCTTTACAACTTCGTCTTTCTTAGTCATTGTTCGTTTCTTCTTCTTTCCAATATTGGTTAGTAACTTTTAACCATCTTACCTTTAGCTCATTGGTTTCGGATCAAATTTGATATCAACTCACTTGTTTCGAATCAAATCGATGTCAACCATTTTTGAGATTAATTTGATATCAGCCTGATTATCTTCAGATCAAATAATCTTCTTCTTTTGACTGTTACTAACTTGATATCAACTTACGTAGTTTCAGATCAAATTAATCAATCTTCTGGGTCTTTTGGTTGCGTAGCGAATCAAAACCTCACTTCTAAGAATAGCACACGAGTCTTTCGGTCATTTATAATGAATCAAACCCTTCAATTCTTCTTATCATAATAATAAACAAGGTCTTCGGTTGCAAGATAAATCAAAACCAACTAACCAAGTTTTTTGGTCGTTCAACAAAATCAAACCAATTATTGCTTGTTGAGTTGTTGAGAACATCTTCAGGTCTCCGATTGCGAGACAAGTCAAAACCAATTGTATCGGGTTTTTTCGGTTGTCAAGCAAATTTAACCAATGTTCTTGGAACAGGTCCTTTGGTTGCAAGGCAAATCAGAACAGTTCCTCCTTTCTCTCTTTTTATTTTAAACTTTATTTTTTTCTAAAACATATATTTTTTTAAAAAAAGTATTTTAAATTTTGAGTTTAAAATATATAAAAGAATCTGTTCCTTAAAAAATGTATACTCAAAATAGTTTTAAAGTATAATTGATTTTGACTTCTCTTATTAATAGAAACACCAAAAAAAGAACAAATTAATTCTTCAAAAAAAACTTTCGGTTTGACCATCCAAAGTCCAAATAGCCAAAATGGAATACCATGAATCGCCTGTGCGCTAATCGTCTGATCAATTTTCTTCTTTAGGGCTTTTTGATTCTTAATCCACTAATAAAATCATTATGATCGTTGAAACAAGAATCGATTTACGAATTCAAGTTATCAATTCTACTTGATCGATTTGGTGATGGAAATGATTGGTGAATCGATACTAACTCCTTGTGTATCGATTTGATTCCAACTTTTGTCTCTGTTCTTGTGTGTAAAACAGGGATGAAATTGATTGATGTGTTGTTCAAAATTCGAATGAAAAAAATGGCTCTGATGACAATTGTTGGTAGAGAGGGATCAAACACAGGTTTTATGATGGATGAATGTAGAGATTTGATTGTGTAAAATATGATTCGTCAATTAACAAACGAAGGATTACAAGACTATCTATATATACAAACTTGGCGGTTTATCCACGAATTCTAATTGGGTTACTTAACCACCAAGTAACTATAATAACTACCTAACTTATATTATTTCTAATTATACGATTGTCACACTAACTTATGATAATACATAAATATACTAACTAATTAAAATGGGGAGAAACTGTTCGTCACACAGTTGATCACATGAACAGATAGTAAGAAGCCAAACTTCTCGCATCTAAAAGTATTTGACTGGATCGTTTACGTAAAAACACTATCTCAACACTTATCAAAACTTCAAGATCGAAGCACCCATTGTCCATCTAGGAACACAAGAAGGAACGATAGTGTTGCGTTGTTACGATCTTAAAGCATGTTGATTGTAGTAAGTGATCATGGATTGCTTTTGGGAAAGTCTCGTTGCTAGATCAAGTGAAAAATAAGAAAATTGGATTGAGTTTTATGTGTAAAATGAACCATTAAGCAATCAAGACCATGAGCCAATACACACTCATGGGTCGCTCACTTCGGGACCTGAACATGGTATTAACTGTACATTATATTTAGTCAAATATTGTTATTATTTACTTATTATTCCCCTAGTTATGAGCATAGATTGTTGCCTTGTTTATCGATGTATCTTTCCTGTATATGTATTGGTTTTGTGACTTATGGAATCATCTTGGAAAGTCTCATTACATACCTTTCATGTATATCCAACTAGGTTAGTATCACGTGTATTACACGGGTTGAATAAATAAAATAATAAATAATTAGTAATAAAAATTTATGAATTATAAAACCATGTTTGAAGATGAAATATGATTATAATTACATATGAATAGCTATTTCAAGTAAATAAACAATAGATAGGTTATAGATAGATAGATATATAGATAAATAGATAGTCTAAAAACCCATTTATTAAATGGATTATAGTTAGTAATAAACACGAAAATTTATAGTACGATATTTTAATATAAGATATGTATAAAATTATATATACGTACTTGTTCAAGAGATAAAACAATTATACTATTTTTAACTCTCTTATTTAAATAGTTTCATTTTTAAATATTTGTTTTAAGATTTTCTTATAAAAAATTTATTGTTTATAAAAATCTTATTTATTAAAAACTCAATTTTCTAATTATTCTGGTTGTTCTACTTTTAGAAAATTCCATATTTTTTAAAATTATATTAAAAAAAAGACTGATTTAAAAAATTTTGTTTCAAAAGGTTTAATGTTTTAGAAAAGATATAAATTTTAATTTTTTTAGTAAAATTTATTTTTATAAACATAGTTTGATTTTTAAAAAAATGTAGATGAGAGAGAGAAATGTATCAATTCACCAAATTAATTTTTGTGAAAAGAGAGAAATTGTTTGAGTATTTGAATTAATATAATAACCTTTTGGAGGGAAAATAAATTGAGGATGTTTAGAAGAATGACAAGTGTCAAAGAGTGGTTTAAGAAAATGACAAGTGACAAAAGAAATATTTTTTTATTAGATACTATAGACTATAGACTAGTAAGTGCAGGATCGGGTTTGTCACTTAAACACTTGTGATTCTCTCAAACTCGCTTATAATAACACTCAAATCAGATGAAACAATGCCTTTAACAAGAGTTGATAATAATATAATAAGTAATCAAAGGAACAAGCAGAAATATATTTTCAAGGTACTTGTATATATTACTTCTCAACTCAAGATTACAAGACACTTACAAGCATGAAACAAGAGTTACAATGAAAAACTATATATACTAGATCCTACAGCCGGTTATACTTGATACCAGCTGGAAACCTAAGACTAAAGCATATACTACAATGCTATAGTTAAGGTATCTTAGATAAAGTATTATCTAAGATATGGTAGTCATGACATGCTCATGACTTACCTTTTGTCACCAACTAAAGATGGCAACTGTACTTAACATAAAAAGGTAAACAGTGGATTAAAGTATGGTCAACTACATGGCTTTTGAGAAAACGCCATGCAGTATCTCAGAGATTTGCAGCGGAGTGTCAGACAGACCATACTTATGTCCACTGGATAATAGGAGTGTCTTCCGAAGGTTAACTGGCTTCGGAAGAACAAGTTCTTCCGAAGCCACTTATACTTCGGAAGAACAAGTTCTTCCGAAGCCACTTATACTTCGGAAGATGCTTCTATGCTTCCGAGGCTTTGAGGACTTTTTATACTTCGGAAGTTGACTTCAGATCTTTGTCTCTAAGTCTTAATCTTCTGAAGTAGGTTCTTTGTCTTCGGAAGTTGGAGTTTTCCTTCGGAAGTGCATTTTACACTTAGACTTCAGAAGAGCTCCTTCTTCCTTCGGAAGTTCCATACTTAGCTTTGGAAGTCCTTTGTATGTTGTACTCAAAATCTTCTAAGTGACTTAGTTTTGGTTGCAACAGCCTTTCTAGATCCAACAGTAAGGTTACCCTCGCGTTGCGTCGGGGTAACCTCATTTATTATTAATTATTTCTAGCCAGTAATATTAATCTAGAACTAAAAGTTTTTTTTTTTGTTAAGTCCAAAATTACCATGACTTTAACTTAACAATGTAGAATGCAATTTCAAAACTTGGAACTATTTAATGAGTTGTGCATATATGCTAACATAAGATATAGGTAAAAATAAACACATTACATAAACATAAACCAAACAATAGTCACAACTAAAACACAAAGAACTTTAAAAGGTTTATAACAAATAGCCAAATCAAAGCAGACCTAATCACCTAAATTACATAATTATCAAAACGAATAACGAACATAAACTAAAAATACACCAAAAGTATAAACATAACTACATCTAATATCAATAGTTGTTTGGGAAGAAAAATCAGATTAAATGAAAAGCAAATACATAGAAAAACATGCAAATGATAATACAAAACCCTACAACCTAAACAACAAAATGCGTTAATTTTCAACCATAACCACCAAAAATTGTGAATCCAAGGATCGCAATCAGGAATTATCAGGTTAGATTGAATTCGAATAATGATCGTGGAATTATCACTATTCGTTGTTTAATTGATTGAATACGAAATAACAATTGCAATATGAATTAATAACGAAGAACAAAACAATTAAGTGCAATAAATGAACAAACACGATTTGATTCAAAAGTATTTCATTAAAACAGGTTAATGATTACAAATGAATAAACAATAATTGTTGTTGATGATGATGGGTATGATTCTATTGATGATTTGGTATAAATGTTGTTGTGGCTGCTAAGGTTTGATCGTAAGGTTATGATCACTAGCAATTAGGGTTTTATGATTGATTGATGTATTGATGGACGTATTGATTGGTGCTAAAAGTGTGAGCCTATGCCTTGTATTTATAGGCTCAAGAATTTACTGTTAAGGTAACAGTAACTTTCTTGGAAACAGTAACTTTCTTATCATGGTAAGAAAGTTACTCAAAGAATGTTATGATGTGACGTTCTTTGACTGGGTTAAAGTTGTCCGTAGAAGTTGACTTTATGACATCACTCAGTGTTTGACTTGTTGACTTGATGTACTTGGTGTACATGCAAGTGTTGGTCTTCCGTAGATCTTTGGAATCTTCACTTGGGAGACTTCATCCGCAGCAAGTTATTCATCCGCAGCAGAGTATCTACAGAAGAACAAAATGTTCATCCGTAGATGTTTCTTACACTCAGTCAATTGTTAGGACCTGGTATTTGAACGAAATACCGAGTGATTGCGTGTTAAACCAACTCAAATAGTGCGGAATCCTATTTGATTGGCGATCCAATCAGTGAGAACACACGATGAATCAATCAAGAATTGATTTCAACGTCAGAAATCGATTGGGAACCGATCTGATGTGTTCTATGAACTTGGAGAACGATTTGGGAGGCTTCTGGACGGCTAGGGTACGTCTGGAGTCGTAATGGGATGAATGCCTACGTTTTCCCACGAATTGGGTCTATTTATAGGTTAGTGTTGGTCAATCGTGCGACTGGGCCATAAGTATGGTTCAGTCGTGCGATTGAACCATGCGGTTGATTCATCCGCACGACTGAGTGTTCAGTCGTGCGATTGAGTCAATCTTATGTGTCAATCATACGACTGATCCAGTCTCCTGGTTCAGTCGTGCGATTGAGTCAATCGTATGAAGTTATTCATGCGTGTGGTCCATTCGCATGGGCCATCCGCATGAGAACTTCATTAAGTTAAGTTTGAATGTTCTATTTAATATAACTTAATGTGCACTCATTCAAACATTCATAAACCCAATTAATTCAATCACAACTCATTAATGAAATATTAAACATTACAAGTAACAATCAATTCATATCATTTCATTAATCAATTACAATTACATCAAAAACAGACAGACAAGTTCATTACATTACAAATCATGATCTAGGGACATACATGTATCAACAAACTCCCCCTTGGACCTAGATCTATCTATTCTCTTGTCTTCTGCATAACCTCCTTATATCTCTTGTACTTCTCCTCTTTAGTGACTCCTGCGTGTATCTCAAAAGCAAAGCAGAGTCTTATGACGTTTTGGAATTGGAGGGCTTGTACAATATCTTGCGTGTCATAGAACAGTGGCCACTTATATAATGTGTAGACATCATTAGCAGATAAGTTGGTTAGCCACATTGGGTCGAATACCCTGATAGTATCCATTTGGCCCTCTCTGTTCAGAACTATGACCGCTTCAGCTGTTCTCCAATCGTAGTACCACCATTTAAAGTGGGGAGTGAAGTCCTGTGGCATTTCCCTTAGAGGGATTCTTGACATAGTGCGCGGAGGACTCCACTTCAGCACTATCTTTGGCTTTCCAGTCCTGGGATCAACTTCAGACCGTCTGATATACCTCGTAGGTTGTTGAGGTTTGAAGTTGACCCACCTGGTGTGGTACTCTTTCCTCAGGGCAGCCTCAAACCAGCCTGACATCTTCCTCGGGTCAGCATACAGCAGCTTAAGTTTAGCCAGCTGGTTGAGCTCAAAACCAGGTAGAGTCTTCAGATCATGTGGGAACCTGAAGTACTCTATGCCCTGCTCCCTCTTAACAGCATACGCATTAAGGTCTTCAAAATATGCCCAAGAGATAATCCGCCTGACACCTTATGGTGTTTCTTGACTTTGTAGAGCTTTGTGTAGGCATCTCTCTTTGGTGCAGCCCGCTGGGCTCTTACTTCCTCAAAACAGACAGCCCATTCAGCCTTACGAATATCAACATCTGCATTGGAGGCTTGGGCTGTTTCTGCAGTCTTTTCTGCTTCTTGCTCCATCTTGTTGAGTACCTCAAAGGTATCACTGACTAGGGATTCACCCAAATTGGGGACCACATTCCCTCGGCGTCAGCGTACTGAGGATACTCTTCTGCAGTGATGTCTTCAATCTCAACCTCATCTATGTCGTTCAGTTCCTCACTGGTTGAGTCCACTGTTGGAGCATCCTTCACGATTTCATCGGGATTGAGTTTGAACATTTCAGCTATTTGCTCATCAGACAGGTCATGAATTATCTCCCCTTCTTCAGGGGTATAACTCACAGACCGTCTTACTATCCCTTGTAGGTCAAGAATCATAGTTAACTGAGTCTTGACCATTTGAAGGGGAGTAAAGTCAAACTCATCCCTCTGAAAGGTTGGATCTGTTTGATATAAACATTCAACACATAAATCATTAGTAATAATCAAACAGACATACATTAACTTAACTTAATATATATAAACATTTAGTACATTTGTTTTTCATTACATGATTCAAGTACAAAGTAAATAAACAAATAAAACATCTAATCAGTACTTTGATCCTGAATCTGTGGGTGTCGCTCGGAGGAGCAGAAGTAGTGGATGACTGGTCTTGTCGACGTTTGGATCTGCGCTCCTGACCTGAGGCAGAGGCCGATGCAGCCGCATCCCCTCCGTCTGCCTCGTCATCATCGTCATGTCCTCTGTCCTCTCCTCTTCTGTCTCCTCATCATCATCATCTCCTTCATCATCATCCTCATCTTCATCATCATCATCTCCGTCGTCTCCGTCACCCCTCCTTTAGCTTCAGGGGCTCATCCTTCGACCCTTCAGCCTCAGCATGATCGTCCTGTTGGTCGACTCCAACTCCTCAATGCGTTTGGCGGACTGAGGCCTGAGTGTCTTGGAGTTGGGCCACCTCACTCTCTGCTGGCAATGACAGAGCTTGCTCTGCCATTGCTGAGATGGGCAGCAGCCAAGTCGGTCAGTCTGCGGATCTGGGCCGCCTTCTCCTCGTCAGCAGCCAGGCAGACGCATAACCATTCGGTTAAGCGCTGAGAGCTGCTCCTCTACCCCAATGTGAGGTAGAGTGAATCCATGTACCTACCTGTGAGGGCTGGGCTGATGGTCCAGCCTGATATGTGGTGGTGGTGGCAGTGGCTGTGGTGAATATGGGTCGGTGGGCTGATGGTGGTGAAGTGGGGGTGAATGGTCTGGTGATGGATGGGATAGATATAGTGGTGGTGGGTAAGTGGTGGATGTGGTAGTAGGAGTAGTGGCTGTGGTGGCTGTGGTGATGGGTGGAATCTCAGTAGTGGTGGTGGTGGTGGCTGTGGTGGTAGAAGTGGTAGTCACGAAGGTCAACCGACGCTTCTTCTTCTTCATCCCATGTGGTTGAGCCATCCGCTTCCTCCTGGTCCCGGAGGAAGTGGATGCTCCCCCTGCAACTCTGCTACCTGACCCCGGAACATAGTTGGGGTCAGTATCTCTCTCGCCGAGGAGTCCCTTGGGTGCTCACCGACCACCTTTAGCCCGTGGTCTGTGGGAACGACTTTGCTTCCCACAGTCCTGGTGAGGGGCTCCTCGTCTGACTCCTCCTCCTCCATGTCACCAGCGACAAACTCCTGATGGAAGCCGGCCATCTCTGCGACCTCTCCGGCAGTGGCTGACCCCGGGGGAATAGTCTCTGTATCTGTGCCTCTAGATGGGGCAGGCATGTCATCCCCGGCATCGCCACTATCATCATCATCAGAGTCTGACTCTGGTATAGCAATGTGCTCCACGTCTGAGTCACTGTCCTCGTGGCGCCACTTCCTCTTCGCTGGCGCCACATAATCAACCCGGGCCAGATGCCCAAACAGCCTCCTGACAGGGGGCTTCACCTGCTTCCCCCTGTAGACCTTCATCCTGCCGCCAAGAGTCGTGTCGTCCATGACCTCGAGGATAACAGCATCCTCCTTCTCCTTCGGTAGGGAAGGAAGCTTCTGATCAATGATCATCTGTAAGAATCTAGGGTACATACAGAAGCCTTCCTTCCCCTTACCCTCGAGGTTCTCCACTAAGTAGCTGAAATCATCCTGGAGAAGCTGAACGGATGGTTCAGCACCAACGCTGCGTAAGCGTTCTGGATCTGGTCCGAGAGCTCATCAAATCCACCCTTCCGTGATGCTATACACACTTTAGCAGCACGTGGGCCAAGTACTTAACTGGGGACAGAGGTTACTCTTGTTGAGTACCCCGGCGTTGATGTCCCCAGAGTACTTGGCTCTCATGAAGCATCCACGGACAGTGAGGGGGTGTAAACGTGTGGGACACTCAGCATCGTCCCCAAACTGAAGTACTATCCTCAGATCCTCCTCAGAAACGGTGATAGCCTCACCGAAGATCGAGCTCCTGATGCAGTGAGGCTCGGTGGATCGGTCTACTGATGCGCCAGCCCAAAAGCCTGCTGCACTGATCTGTACGGTGTGCAGGGAGTAGATATAGCATACGCGATCCTGGATCTCTGAAGGAAAGTAATAATGCCAGCAAAGTCGGCTGCATTCCTGGAAGTCAAGTCCAGGTGAGCACAAATGTTGTGCTTAGTGCTCATATTCCAACTACCCGCCATCTGTAACACATAATAACATAAACGTTAGTTTCATTGGCTAAGAGTATAAAGCAACACTTAAACTTTGAATAAACATTATCTGTCATGCGATTGGGGATGTACGACTGAAGACAGTCGTGCGACTGAATCATGCGATTGAGGTTCAGACGTGCGATTGACCTCATACGCACGACTGAGTGTGCGACTGGACTCATGCGCATGAACTCTTGTGCGGTTACACCAGTCGTGCGACTGAGTCTCATTCGCATGGTTCAGTCGTGCGATTAAGTGATTCGCACCCTTCAGTCGTGCGACTGAAGTTCATCAAGACGACCAGTCGTCTGTCTCATTGTTTCAGTCGTCCCAAGATCAAATCTACGCAGAAACGTTTTAACATTCAATTAACCGGTTCTTTAGTGTCGCCTATACTTCCCTAATAACCTATTTTAACCAATTTTAACATATTACTTAGTTTTAATAGGTTATTAGGGTTTGATGTTCGCGGTTCGCCTTTTACAGTCGTATCATCAATTAGGGTTTTTCTATCTGATTTCGATGGAATACTACTTCAATATACCTGTAATATGATGAGCGAACGTTAGAATCACAGAATCAGCTAGAAAAATCAAATAGAGAAAATTTGGGCAGAGTAACGGTACTATATGCGATTTAGGGCGATTTTGCGAATGAGAAGTCTCTGCGACCGACTCCCCTCTATTTATATCCACTCAAGTTCCAATCGTGCGACTGAGTTCATTCGCACCTTTCAGTCGTGCGAGTGGGACTCAGTCGTGCGATTGGGTCAGTCGCCCTTCTCCAGTCGTCCGACTGAAGTTCAGTCGTGCGACTGACTCACTCGTTCGCATTTAAGCATCCGATTGGACTAATCGTATGTTCCATTCGTGCGAATGGACTTCATTCGTATGGTTAGACCATACGTATGGTCCATTCGTGCGAATGGGTCATACTTAGTTAATTTTTCTGCTATTTTCCCAATTTACCTTTAATTAGTTTAATTAACGTTATGAACTATTGATCATCTCAGACATGATCCTTTTAATCTAGAAACACATTGATCACCTCAGACGTGATCCTTTTAACCACTTTGGTCACCTCAGACGTGACCCTTTTAAAAATACTTTGTCACCTCAGACGTGACTGATATAACTTTTCAAAGAACATATGGTCATCTCAGACATGACCCTTTAGTGAGTTTATTTTATTCCTTCTGATTTTCCTGATGTAGTCCGACACTGACTCAAGTTAAAACTTAAAACAAACGAACTAATTTAAGAAGTTAAACTAATTACATAATCAGACATATTTTTGGCTTTTTGTGAGAGATAAATCCAGAGATTGATATCTACGGGATTTGGATCGGGAGTAGATAGCTTCAACTTAGGTTGATCACATCTGGACCAATTCAATTTTTGGAATCATACAGGTAATTCAAATCATTTGAGACTTGTTATAAAACCTTTTGATGCTCAAGTTCTCGGTGTTCATCCAGAGTCGTTAGCAACATAAGGAAATCATACTGAAACTCTTAGGTTTTCACATTGATTTGGACCTTTGAAAAGTAGCCACAATGATTGTCAGTATGTTTGTCCACTTAAATCCATACACAGACTTTTGACACAGACTGGTGACTTATTTAGGTGTAATTATTTCAACTAACACTTGTGGATCCCACACTTATATGGTAATCAACATCCCTCAGGAGCTTTTGAGCGGTCTACGGGTATTATTACAAGAAGAGACTATTCTTAGAGCTTTCAAAGAGAAGCCTGTCCTCAGGTCAGTGCCATCGCACAGCAGAGAGGCGGCAAACAACAATGAATTCTAGAATATCTAGGTTATGCTTATCCTCAGGTCAGTGCCATCGCACAGCAGAGAGGCACATAACCTATCTCCTTGTTAGAGCAGCTTATTTTATTTTGCACAAAATGCACCAACAACATAAGTCATTAGCTTTATTGCATTTGTCTTTCATTTTTTCTTTGCTTTGCTCTAGTTATGGTCATCCGCACACATTTGTGGCGTTTAATTGCTCATTACCCCTTATTGGAATATTGTTGATTGTGTTAACCAGTGATAAGATGGACGCCCACAGTCAGTTGAACACTTTAGTTTTATCTTGAAATCACCAATCAGGTCTAGTTGTCTATTGTGTTGAATCTACCAACATATCATATATGGTCTAGCAGCCTCTAAGTCTACTTTCTTTGTGTCACCTTAGGAGTTGCCAGTTTTCTATCATCTTTCCTTTAGTATTGCTTAGACTACACAGATTTATTACTTTGAACTTTTGCATATTACTAAACTTAAATTT
This sequence comes from Flaveria ramosissima, assembly GCA_025215565.1. Taxonomy (NCBI): domain Eukaryota; kingdom Viridiplantae; phylum Streptophyta; class Magnoliopsida; order Asterales; family Asteraceae; genus Flaveria; species Flaveria ramosissima. The sequence continues at coordinate 67,523 of JACVEC010000380.1, read as the reverse complement.
TAAAGTCCCTCTTGATTTGTTCCTGTGTACTATCATTTTCCAAAGGTATTGAATCGGTATCACAGATACAATCTACCTTATTTCAGCTCGCTACTCCTTCTCCTCTTTTTTTTTTTTTTTTTTTTTTTTTTTTTTTTTTTTTTTTATGTTAACTTGCTGACATATTCTCCCCCTAAAATACTAAAATCATTTCTGGTTTAATTATTTTAGGATTTTAATAAACAGCAAGAGAACATGAGTTTAAATAAAATTAAAATCAAATAGACAAATCAAAATAAATAAAATAAAATAAAATTTAAGTACACGACATCGGACTACACATTTTCATCATCAGGAATTACCTCACTTTTCTTTTTAACACCGTTGACCTCTAATAAATATTGAAAACGTGGTTTATCAAAAGCTTTAGTATAGAGGTCAGCGCGTTGAAAATCAGTATTAATTTTAACCACATCAATTAAGTTCTTTTCAAAACAATCCCTTATGAAATGGTATTTAATACCGATGTGTTTGGTCTTAGGATGTTGGACCGGATTTTTAGTTACTGCAATTGCAGCAGAGTTATCAACAAAAATAGGAGTAGATGAGAATTTTAAACCGTAATCCCGCATTTGCTGTTGAATCCAGATGATTTGAGAACAGCAACTTGCAGCAGCAACATATTCGGCTTCACAGGTTGACAAGGCAACCGATGTCTGCTTCTTACACTGCCAGGTAACTAATCTTCTCCCAAAGAATTGACACCCTGCTGATGTAGACTTGTAGTTCATCTTGCAGCCCCCGTAATCCGAGTCACTATACGCGGTAAGCTCAAAGTCATCATCATGAGGGTACCACAGTCCAAGTGTAGGTGTACCCTTCAGATAACGAAAGATCCTCTTGACCCAATCAGATGGTTGACCTTTGGTTTAGCCTGATATCTTGAGCATAGACATGTAGCATACATAATATCAGGTCTTGAGGCAGTGAGATACATGAGGGATCCGATCATTCCTCGGTACATGGTGGCATCTACTAGATCTCCATTATCATCCGGTGCTATATCATGATTAGTAGCAAGTGGAGTCCCAGCAGCAGAAGCATTCTCCATGTCAAAGCGACTGAGAATGTCTCCTACATACTTGGTCTGATGTAGAAAGATCCCATTAGGTGTTTGATCCACCTGTAACCCGAGAAAGAACTTCATCTCCCCCATGGCACTCATCTCAAATTCTTTCTTCATTACTCTTCAACTCTCTTCAATTCTTTACATAACTCTTCGTTCTTTGACCCGAAGATTATGTCATCAACGTATATCTGTACAAGCAGTAGGTCCATCCTTTTCCTTTTCCTTAATAAACAGTGTACAGTCAATTACTCCCTGCGAAAGCCGTGTTTCACAAGATGAGTTGAGAGTTTCTCATACCAAGCTCGAGGAGCTTGATGAAGCCCATATAAAGCTTTGTCAAGCTTGTAGACTCTATCCCGATGATAGGGATCTTCAAAACCCTCTGGTTGACTCACGTAGACTGTTTCTCTCTTGATTTCCCCATGAAGGAATGCACTCTTTACATCTAATTGGTAGACTTTGATCTTCATGTACGATGCATAGGCAAGGAAGATACGAATCGCTTCCATCCTTGCCACGGGTGCAAACACCTCATTGTAGTCAATTCCCTCGACTTGGCGAAAACCTTGAACCACCAGTCGAGCTTTGTTCCTGATAATGACCCCTTGGTCATCCTTCTTGCATTTTAGTACCCATTTAGTGCCAATGACTTTAGCACCTTTAGGTTTATCAACTAGTGTCCATACACCTAACTTCTTAAACTGCAGAAGTTCTTCTTGCATGGCACTCACCCACGCCTCATCATTGAGTGCTTCACTGACATATTTTGGCTCAACCTGCGAGACAAACATCGATAGGCACCATCATGAATGTAACCTTTCTCCATAACCGAGGCGTAATCAGCTGAGTACAACTGATTTCGGGTTTGTACTCCTGATCTGACATCTCCAATGACATTGTCAAGGGGATGATAAACATTTAGTCGTGATCCTGGAGTAGTAGGAACAGCTACCTCAGAGCCAAGATTATGAACATTTGGTTCTGCATCTGAGGTAGTTGGAGTTTGAGGTTCTGAAGTCGAAGGTGCATCACTCGTAGATGCTTGTGGACTTGCTGGTAACTGGAACCTGTTCCTCCTGACTGTTCTGGTCATCTTCTTCAGCTTCATCTTCAGAGGAGGAGTCACTGTCGTTGACTACTCCCCCTGACTGAGTAGATGATTCTCCCTGTGTGCTAGATGGTGTATTCAGAATATCATACATCATCCTAGTTGCTAGCTCATCATCCGAGGGAGAGAGAGGTATGTTGAAGGATTTGAAGAATCCATCATAATCGAAGAAGTAGGCGGGTCCTTTTCCTGTAGGTGGTGTGGTATATCTCTGAACGTCGACATTACACCACACTTCTACAAGACCCGTTGAGTTATTGTAAACTCGCTTATTCGGTATGTTGTATCCTAGAAAGATTCCTTCATCTGCCTTCTCGCTGAATTTTCCTTCCTGCGTCTTCTTCAGAAGTGTACATGGCGCGCCAAAAGGTTCAAGATACTCCAAATTCGGTTTGCGTCTTTGGAGTAGCTCATAACATGTCTTTCCGTGGCGCTTGACTATTAGGACTCGATTAAGTGTATAACATGCATTTGCTACTGCCTCATTCCTCATCCAGAATTGGATAGGCAGTTTCGAGTCCGCTAGCATAGTCCGTGCAGTCTCTATCAAGCTCCTTTTTCCTCTCAGCAACTCCATTCATCTGAGGCGTGTATGCTGAAGTGAATTGATGAACAATCCCCTTTTCCTTGCAGTATGCCTCCATCCATTGATTCTTGAATTCGGTCCCGTTGTCTGAGCGTACTTGTCTAACCTTTAGCTTGTAGAGAGATTCCAGAGTGGTGACTAATTCCTTGAATGACTCAAATGTTTCTGATTTGGATTTCAGAAACATTACCCAAGTGAACCTTGAGTAGTCATCAGTGACCACAAAACAGTACAGATCGCCTGCAAGGCTACTTGTACTGACTGGGCCAAACAGATCCATGTGAAGAAGTTCAAGAGGAAGTTCTATTGAATGAACTTTCTTTTCCTTATGAGACTTCTTTGTCTGTTTGCCTTTCTTGCAAGCTACACAAAAAGTCAGGAAGTTGGAAGTTCTTGACATTTACTCCCTCTACTAAGTCCTTCTGAATCAAGTGATTCATCTTCCTTTGACTAATGTGTCCCATTCTCTATGCCAGGAGATTGAGTCCTTCTCAGTAGCTTTTGATACAAAGCACTGCACCTCTTGATCCGTTGGAGCGCTGTTGACAGATCCAAGACATATAGATCCTTATATCTTGAAGCAGTCATCAGAACTTGATCCTCTGGAATCATATAGTCTTTCTTCAGCACGTAACACTTGTTGTTGTCGAAGATGACTTAAACCCTTTATCGCAGATTTGGGAAACAGAAAGCAAGTTATTTTGAAGTTGTTGAACATAGTTCACCTTATCAAACTTCACCTTCTGATTTCCCACTTCTCCCTGTGCTGTGATGTATCCTCCCTTGTTTCCTGCAAAGGAAACATGCCCTCCTTTTATTGTTTGACATTTGATAAAAGGGCTCTATTCCTGTCATGTGCCTGGATGCCCGCTGTCTATGATCCAAGTGTAGTCTCAGCGCTATACCGAACACCCTGCCACATATCAAGTAAATGGATTAGTTTAGGTTAGGAACCCAAGCCTTACTGTCTTGGGTTTCCCAGAGGCATCACACATCATAAACTCTACCCATTGACCTTTAGAAGGGTGAGGGTAACTCAGATTCCTTCTTGTCATCAGTATCAGTCACACAGGTAGTCTTTCTTTCCATAAGCCAGATTTGTGCAATGCCTGTTTATGATAAACAGTCGTCTGGCTTACAGGTTGAACTTTAGTTCACTAGATCTCCTAGTGGAGTTAGAGAACTCCTCTTAGAAGACCTAGGTTAGAGTCCTGAAGATCAATTTTCTTCCTAGGTGTCTGATAGAAAGGACAAAAAAGAAGCAATATGTCCACATTCTCCACAGTTGTAGCACGATCTGCTATCAACCTATAGTTGACTTTCTTTGTGGAGAAATCGTGACACTTTAGTAACATCAATAACTTTAGGTTTTGACTCTTGCATGTTTGATGTTTTCACTGGTTTAACAAATTTAACTGATTTAACTTGTTTAACTTGTTCAACCTTTTGGTTAACTGGTTTTAGACTAGTAGCATGTGAAGAGTTACATTTAAAGTCTTTTTGGTTTTGATTTGACTCTGTTTTGACCCTGACTTTAAGTTAACCTTTTCAAATTCATTTTCCAGATTAACACAATGGCAATTTACCCTTTGCCTTTGAAGTGGCCTCCTTTTGTTTTGTCCAGATTCAGTAGATGAACATGATGTGTGGATCAGTAACAAGAGGAGTGGTCACCACATGATCCTTGATTGGGTTGTGTTTACTGGTCTAGACTTGGTGTTCATCAAGGTCTCAGGTGGTGGTGGAACCACTTTGTATCCTAATCCCTCCCCATTATTTCTCTCTCACTAAGTGTTGAACTATGTGTGAAGAAACTAGTCCAACTATGCAGTTTCTGTTTTAAGGAATTAACTTCTACTTCTAGAACTGCCTTTTGTTCTTAGTGTCCTCTAGGGTTTAGATAGTACCTAATGTCATTTGATTGATTAAAGGCAACTACTTCGGTTTCCCTAAGTTGCTTAGTCAATAGGTCTATCTTTTCTTTATAACTATGCTCATTTTGTTTTAGAACTCTATTGCCTCAGTGCATAGTTGTAAGTCCTTTACTAAGTTATCATTGTGATCTAATAACCTAGCAAATTTCTCAATGCTATTCCTAAATTTATCACAGTTAGAACAAGCATGATTATTAAACAATTGGTCAGTTGTACTTACCTGTGTTGTTTCAGAGGAGTTAGCCATCAACGCAGCATCAGACGTCTCTGATTCTGGTGATTCTGACTTTTCTGAATCTGACTTGGAAGTTTCCTCCTTTGGTGTGTAACTGACTTCAGCTGCAGTTGTTTCTTCACTGTGTGACATTGCTATATCAACTGCTATATCACCTTCACTCGCAGATCATCATCAAGATCTTCAACACTGGCAATGTTGGATTCTGGGTTGACAAATCTGAAACTCCAGTCCTGTCCTTCATCATCATGAGCAGTCAAGGCTTTGGGTCCTGTTTGATGAAGTAGAACTAGAGGATTGCTTGTCTTGGTGAGTAAAGGATGAGAACGGGTTCCCATTACCCGTCTTCTTTGGTTGACACATTCCCTCTTGAAGTGCCCTTTCTCTCCACAGTTGAAGCAAGTCACCTTGCTCTTGTCAAAACCAAATGTGGTGTCCTTTGTAGCTATCAAGTTCTGTCCAGTCTTCTTAACAAACTTCTTCGCCCTTCGGACAGCGCTAGCTAAGGCCCACATTTATCCATCCTTTCCAGCTCCATTCATCTACCTGCTCGTAGTCTTCATCTGCCAAGTGACAATTTCCAATCTTCCCAGCCACAAGTCCATCATATGAATGAACCACAGCAGCCAGAAGATCCATATGCTCTCGTGCTACTTCTACAGTCAATTTCCGAGGTTCTCGGTCTTCAATTTGGTAGCACTTGCTTCTGATCCAATATAATGGGTACATGATGACCCTGACGTGTCTGATCCAGAAGTAGAAGCATGTGAAGGACCTGACGAGCTAGACACAAATGCTGTCTGGAGAGGTGCTCCAGAAGTCTTAGATTGGGGCGTGGCGTTGTATAGAGCTGGGTTTTGTGTATATGATGACTTCTGTGCTCTATACTTCATCTTAGTGCTTCTTCACGCAGTCTAAGAATGAAGTCATTTATATCCAGCTTTATAAGTATACCATTCTGTCTAAGATTAGACACGAATGATGCCCACTTGTCAGGCAATCCATCAGCGAAGTTGCTTACTTTCTCTTCCATAGTAGTTTCCACTCCGTGTGTATGCAACTCGCTCATCAAGTGGTAGAATCTGTCTATGACTTCATCTAAACCCTCGTTACCAATTGACGAGAAGTTATCGAACTCCTTCTTTAACTCCTTTGCTTTGATTGCCTTTAACGATGCATTCCCATCATACCTTTTCTCTAGCTCATCCCACAGTTTCTTGGACTGCTTGTGTTCTCTGAGTACTGGTGGAATATATTCTTTGGGGATCGACTGAGTTATCATCGCATAAACTCTTTTCTCAGCATTATACTTACTTTCTGAGCGTCAGTCATCCCACTTAACGTTAATTTCACTCCATCTGCTCCCACCGGTGTACTATACCCTACTTCGATAGCTTCCCACAGATTGGGATCTACTCCATTGAGGTAGATCTCAAAAACGTTGCTTCCAGTGAGGAAACTCATCTAACGTCAAGAGCTTTGGTGGTTTATTGTGAATACCCACCTCACTCTCAAGCAGCAGCAGGTTCTGAATTCTTGAGTCCTTCCCTGCAGTAAAGGCTGACATCTGATCTTCCATGGTTACTAAACTTAGAGTCTAATCAAATCAACTTTAACTGGTGCGACTGAAGAATGCGAATGGTCCTCTCGTGCGAATGAACTTTGCGATTGGTTCAACCGTGCGACTGAACAGGGCGATTGGTTCAGTCGTGCGAATGAATCTGGTGCGTGTGAGCTATGCGAACGAAAGGGTTCAGTCGTGCGAATGAGGGTGCGACTAGGTCAGTCGTGCGAATGAACACTGCGAATGAGTCTAGTCGTGTGAATGAGCCACTCGTGCGACTGAACTGAAGCTGCTGTTTTGCGAAAATTTCTAGGTTTGACGGGTTTCAGCCGTAAAAATTCGAAATTTTGCAAGTCCAAATCGTCTCAGTTCGTAGAACTGAACTTTGATGAGCAGGGAACGTCCAAGATCACTTTTGATGCAAAAGATTGCGTTTTTCGTGCAAAAACACAAACTTTTATGCAATCTTGATTGAATCAACACGAAAATCAAGAGCCAAAGCTCTGATACCACTTGATAGGACCTGGTATTTGAACGAAATACGAGTGATTGCGTGTTAAACCAACTCAAATAGTGCGGAATCCTATTTGATTGGCGATCCAATCAGTGAGAACACACGATGAATCAATCAAGAATTGATTTCAACGTCAGAAATCGATTATGAACCGATCTGATGTGTTCTATGAACTTGGAGAACGATTTGGGAGGCTTCTGGACGGCTAGGGTACGTCTGGAGTCGTAATGGGATGAATGCTTACGTTTTCCCACGAATTGGGTCTATTTATAGGTTAGTGTTGGTCAATCGTGCGACTGGGCCATAAGCATGGTTCAGTCGTGCGATTGAACCATGCGGTTGATTCATCCGCACGACTGAGTGTTCAGTCGTGCGATTGAGTCAATCTTATGTGTCAATCATACGACTGATCCAGTCTCCTGGTTCAGTCGTGCGATTGAGTCAATCGTATGAAGTTATTCATGCGTGTGGTCCATTCGCATGGGCCATCCGCATGAGAACTTCATTAAGTTAAGTTTGAATGTTCTATTTAATATAACTTAATGTGCACTCATTCAAACATTCATAAACCCAATCAATTCAATCACAACTCATTAATGAAATATTAAACATCACAAGTAACAATCAATCATATCATTTCATTAATCACTTACAATTTACATCAAAAACAGACAGACAAGTTCATTACATTACAAATCATGATCTGGGACATACATGTATCAACACATTCCTAAGGTCTAAGATGGTTAATTTAGGCTTAGAATGGGTTTGGATGAGATTGAAGGCCGAAAATGGCAGATTGGGTTCAGGATGAACTCCATTCTGCATCAGCTAGGGCTAAGCGACCGAATGGAGGCCATACGGCCGATTGAGAGGCGATTGAGGTTCATTTGCACGATTGGGATTCATTCGCACGATTGAGGGTTCAATCGTACGACTAAGTGTTCATTCGCACGACTGGGAGTCCAGTCGCATGGGGAGTCATACGACTGAGGGTCCAATCGCATAGGTGTTTAGTCGCATGAGTCCATTCGCATGAGGTTAGTCGCATAGGTTCTCATTCGCATTAGTTCCATCCGCATGAGGTCCATACACACGACTGGATGTCCATTCGCATAGATGTTCATCCGTATGAGTCCAATCGTATAATGTTAAGTGGGTGTCCATACGCACGAATAGAGCTTTTGCACCCGAAGGAAAGTGTAGTTCGACTTCTGACTTTCGGGGGGGGAAAGTGCAGATGTAATTTTTGATGTGAAGGTTCCCGTAGAGCATGTAAGGGTATTATATGACCTTAGAAAGTATGTTGGGCATGGTGATGATGATGTTGCATGTTTATGCATGTTATGTATGTATGATGTTGCCCTGTATGATGATGATGTCCGTGTATGATATGTTCCTTATTATGATGAATGTTTATCTTTCCTGTGGCTTTACGTGTTATGATAATGAAACAAATGAAGTATTATGTAACGTAAAGTGGAAAGAAATGAAAGTCTTACATGTATCGGATAACGGGTCCTTCTTTGTGATCGACCATTTATGTTGAACCTCTACCGCTTACCCCTAGTACTGCGGCATACGCTCAGCTGTTCAATTATTGACTTCGGCCCAGTAGCTAAATTGTTCGGGGTGTAGCATATGGTATTGGTACGGATGATATCCGATGCGCAAGTAAAGTTATATTGAACGAATGAATGGATGAATGAAGGAGATAATAAAGATATTATCCATGCGTACATATAATGTGTGATCATGCAAAAGTAACGAATGGTTTTAAATGAAAGTAAAGTATGTTTTATTATAAAACTAGAACTCACTCAGTAACGCTGACTTTTTATATGTTTTCCAGTTGGCAGGTAATGATTGCTGAGGATGGCACTACAAGGCTACTCGGCTCTTTGGGGATGGCATCCATTTATAAAGCTTTTATGATGTAATGCAAACATGTATTTGTAATCGGATAATGATGTATTATTTGGCAAATGTAAATATATGTTTTATGTGCGATGAGGATCCAACTGTAAGCGTCCTGGGAACGGGGCCTTACAAGTTGGTATCAGAGCCAAAGTTTAAGTGAAATGGGTAAAACTTTCAAAATAAACCTGAACTTAAACTGAGAATGGGACGAAAGGGGAATGGGATGCCAAACTGAGTAGCTGCGTGCCATCAGGTATTTTCTTAAAGTTAACCGGTTTTATGTGCGCATGGTATGTGGTTATGTGTTGTATGTAGATTTAAATACTGATGTAGTCAGGACAGATAATGCTTGGGGTGATGAAGAGTAAAGTAAGTGGCTAATCACAACTGGCCACTGTAATTAGGGACTTACTATACTTGACATAAGCTGAGTTGTTTCCTTGAATGACCGTGTTGGTGTTTGAATCTTTCAGTGTGAGTTAGAGAATGGCTGGAGGTAGATCTTCTAAAGCTTCTAGGGGTGGAGGCCGTGGCGGGCCTGATGTTGAGCCGCGACCCAAAAGGGGAAGGCCAAGGGTCGAAAAGGTGGTTCTTGAAGAACCCGAGACCCCTCATCCAGAAGCTGGGGATGAGAGTGCAAATCTAAGGGCCTCGGTAAAGGAGGCTGTTGTTGAAGAAGTACACCAGGTCATGCAGACAATCTTACCGTCTGTGGTGACCGAAGTCATTAAGGCGGTGAAGGAAGGAGAAAGAAAGGAGAGAAACAAGTCTTCGGGGGAACGAGAGCAACCGGAGCCCGAAACGATTTTCTCTGATAATGAAGACGAGGAAGAAGAAGATGAGCCTGTGCAAGAGGTGGCACGAGGCTGTAACTATGGGGTGTTATGAGATGCAAGCCCCTACTTTCGATGGTAATGACAATGCTGCCGCTGCTCACCGATGGGTGAGAGATATGGAGGCTGTTCTCGACATCAGCGAGTGACAAGAAGATCAAAAAGTAAAGTTTGCCACCCTCGTTTGTGGACTTAGCTTTATGCTGGTGGGACAATATTGTCCAAGCTGAGGGTAACCGGGCAATCGGGAGAATGAGATGGCCCGAACTGAAGAAGATGGTGATTGAAGAGTTCTATCCTCACAGGGAGATGGATAAGATAGAGAGGGAGTTCCTGCAGCTGGAGGCGGGATCCATGACACACCAGCATTACACCACCAAATTCAATAAAATGGCACGGTTGGTGCCGGATCAGGTGACGCCTCTGTCTCGGAAGATCAAGAGGTACATTCAGGGCTTACCAGTGGATGTTTGTAGGCATATGATCGCCGCCCGGCCAAGTACTTTTAGGTCGGCGGTCGATTTGGCCGGAAGGCTATATGGTGAGCGGGAAGTGGTGGTGACTGAAGCAAATAAGAGGGGTGGTGGTGATCGGAACTGGAATGGGAGAAGGTTTGGTGGGGTGGGTGATGCCTCGACAGGGAACAAAAAGGCACGGGTGGATGACCGCCGCGTGGCCACACCGGGAGTGGGATCGAGGAGGTGTGGCAAGTGTGGAAAGGAGCATGCGGGAGAATGTAGGCAGGGTTCGAATGTGTGCATCAAGTGTGGGAGGACCGGGCATATGGCAAAGGATTGCCTGGCGGGCAAATGTTTTAACTGTGGGGAAACTGGTCATATGAGCAGGGATTGTAAGAAGCCGAGGGCTGAGGGTTCTGGGGTGAAGAAGACAGGAAGTGAAGGACCGAGGGCGAGCGCCAGGGCATTCACCATGACACAGGAGGAAGCTAGAACGGACCCTGAGTACGTTTCTGGTGAACCAAACTTTAGCTTCTGTGTTATTTGATTCTGGTGCCACTAAAAGTTTTATTTATGCTGTTTTCTGTGCTAAGCTGCATGTTAGTAGTAGACGTGTTGATACGCCCTTTGATGTAGAAACTACCATAGGTAAGTCTACCAGGATTTCTGAGATGATAGAGAACTGTGACGTGGAGCTAGAGGATCATAAGTTTCCTGTTAGACCGTTTGTGATGACCTTAGGTGGTTTCGATTTGGTTCTTGGGATGGATTGGTTAGCGGACTACGAGGCGAACATTGTGTGTCGCAAGAAGATGATTCAGTTGTCAGCGCCCGACGGTAGTTCAGTGATGGTGTATGGGGTTCGGATTACTACGATTCCGGAGGTGATCTCGATGGCGGTGGCAGGAAAGTGTGTGAGGCGTGGATGTAGTGCCTACTTGGCCTATGTAAAGGATGTGGATACGCCAACACCACAACTAGCCGATGTACCGGTTGTGTGTGACTTTCCAGACGTGTTCCCAGAGGACTTATCAGGAGTGCCACTGACAAAGAGATTGAATTTCAGATTGATCTGATACCGGGTGCCCAACCTGTCGCCAAGGCACCGTATCGGTTGGCTCCGACGGAGATGAAGGAATTAATGGAGCAGTTGCAAGAGCTGCTTGATAAGGGGTTCATTAGACCGAGTATCTCTCCTTGGGGTGCTCCGGTCCTGTTCGTAAAGAAGAAGGACGGTAGTATGAGGATGTGCATTGACTATCGCGAGCTGAACAAGTTGACGGTGAAGAACCGATACCCCTTACCGAGGATAGATGATTTGTTCGATCAGCTTTAGGGTGCCAGTTGGTTTTCAAGGATAGATCTTCGATCTGGTTATCATCAGTTGAAGGTGAAGGAACAAGATATCCCTAAAATAGCTTTCCGCATGCGCTATGGTCACTACGAGTTTCGTGTCATGTCTTTTGGCTTGACCAACGCGCCAGCTGCTTTTATGAATTTGATGAACCGTGTGTGTCGGCCGATGTTGGATAAATCAGTGATCGTGTTTTTGATGATATCCTGATTTACTCAGGAGCGAAGCAGAGCATGCCGGTCACATTCGGGAAGTTCTAGAGACGTTGAGAAGGGAGAAGTTGTATGCAAAATTCTCCAAGTGCGCGTATGGGTTGCGCGAAGTTCAGTTCTTAGGTCATGTGGTGAATCCCGACGGGATTATGGTGGACCAGGCGAAAGTGGAGGCGGTTATGCAATGGAAGTCACCAAAGATGCCATCCAAGATTCGTAGCTTCTTGGGTTTGGCGGGCTACTACAGAAGATTCATCCAAGAATTTTCCAAAATCGCTTCTCAACTAACCAGGTTGACCCGAAAAGATGTGAAGTTCGCATGGGGTCAAGCTCAAGAGAAGGCGTTCGAAGAATTGAAGGCGAGGTTGACTCAAGCTCCTGTTCTGTCATTACCCGATGGGAGCGAAGATCTGGTGGTTTATTCCGATGCTTCCTACTTGGGGTTGGGGTGTATTAATGCAGAGAGGAAAGGTGATAGCCTATGCATCCCGACAGTTGAAGGTTCATGAGGTCAATTATCATACTCATGACTTGGAGCTGGCAGCCGTAGTCTTTGCATTAAAGATTTGGAGGCACTACCTCTACGGGACGAAGTGCACCATATTCACTGACCACAAGAGTCTAAAGTACTTCTTCGAGTAGAAGGATCTGAACATGAGATAGAGACGGTGGTTGGAACTTATAAAGGATTATGATTGTGAGATCCACTACCATCCGGGCAAGGCCAATGTGGTGGCTGATGCCCTTAGCCGGAAAGAAAGGACCGAGCCGATTCGGGTGAAAGCATATCAACTGATCATGACCTCTGATGTAATGAAGCAAGTCAAAGAGTTTCAAGACGAGGCACTGAAAGAAGATCATCTTAACTCTGAAAGAATGAGAGGTCTGATTGGGGAATTGGGAGAAAACACACTCGGTGTTAGAACCCGATTCGATCATGTGTGGATTCCTCGTTTTGGGGATTTATGGGGGAAGATCATGGATGAAGCTCACATGACTCGATACTCCATTCATCCTGTGCCACGAAAATGTACCATGATATGAAGAAAGATTATTGGTGGCCGGGGATGAAGCGCGACGTGGTGGAGTATGTGAGTAAGTGCCTTACTTGCTTACAGGTGAAGGCCGAGCATCAGAAGCCGTACGGGAAGATACGACCTTTGGATATACCGGAATGGAAGTGGGAGCACATCACCATGGATTTCATTACAAAGCTGCCGCGTACCCCGAAAGGGTACGATGCCATATGGGTGATAGTTGACCTTTTGACGAAGAGTGCTCACTTCTACCGATCCGCGAGAAATATTCATCTGAGAGGTTGGCTGATCTGTTCATTAGGGAAATTGTAACTCGTCATGGTGTGTCGGTGTCTATCGTGTCGGATCGCGACACTCGGTTTACATCTAAATTTTGGAAGAAATTCCACGACGCTATGGGGACGAGGTTACATATACGCACGGCTTATCATCCCAGACTAATGGTCAGTCAGAAAGGACCATTCAGACACTCGAAGACATGCTTCGAGCATGTGTGATTGATTTTGGTGGAAGTTGGGATGACCACCTACCGTTAGCCGAATTCTCATACAACAACAACTATCATGCCAGCATTGGTATGCCTCCATATGAGATGCTATACGGTAGGAGATGCAGAACACCCATTTGTTGGGGTGATATTGGTCGAGGAATTGGGGAGCGTCGAGGTAATCGAGGCTACGACTGAGAAGCTTGAGAAGATTAAAGCCTTCATGAAGGCAGCCAAGGACAGACAGAAGTCGTATGCTGATAAACGACGCAGGCCGATTAAGTTCCAGGTGGGTGACCGGGTTATGTTGAAGGTCTCACCTTGGAAGGGTATCATCCGCTTTCGAAAGCGGGGTAAGTTGAGCCCAAGGTATATAGGCCCTTTCCGAATCGTTGCTCGAGTAGGAGAGGTGGCCTGTAGACTGGAGTTACCGGATGAGTTAAGTGGAATTCACCCGACATTCCATGTATCTCATCTGAGAAAGTGCTTAGCTGATGAAGATATGATTGTTTCACTAGACGATATCGAAGTAGACGAACGGCTCAATTATGTGAAGCAACTAGAGGCAATCATCGATCGAAAAGAGAAACGACTGAGAAATAAAGTGGTTCCCCTGGTGCGCGTACAGTGGAAGCACGGGAAGGGATCCGAGTCAACGTGGGAGACTGAGGAAGATATGAGACAACATTATCCATGTTTGTTCGAAGAATAACATGTTTCGGGGACGAAACCTATTTAAGGGGGGTGGACTTGTAACACTTGGATATTTACTGTTTTGAAGCCGACGAAGGAAGAAAAAAATAAAGTCCAAAGTCGAGGGACCAAACTCGCCAACGAAAGAAAGCCGGGCGAGCGGGAGTATATAAGGGAGAGGGCAGCCCTTACCCTCTCCCCCATACTCACATTTTCAGCTACCAAAGAGAGGAGAAGAGAGAAGGAAAGGAAGAAAAGGGGAAAAAGGGGTCGGTTCGGGTGGTTCGAATGGCCAAAATCGTCGAGTAGCAACCCAAATCGAAGCCCTTGTCGTTGTGCTCGTTTGTGTGAGTTCTAGGACCACACTTTTACTTGTTTTAACCGATTTTGGGGCTGGAAAGCATCAAAAACCCGTTTTTGTATGTGTGTGTGTTTGACCCATTTCGGTGTGATGTGTGTGATGCGTTTAGAGTATGTTTCCGGGCTTGTGTGTGCTTGTATGGTGTGTGGTATGCATTCCTAAGGTCTAAGATGGTTAATTTAGGCTTAGAATGGGTTTGGATGAGCTTGGAGGCCGAAAATGGCAATTGGGTTCGCGATGAACTCCATTCTGCATCAGCTAGGGCTAGGCGACCGAATGGAGGCCATACGGCCGATTGAGAGGCGATTGAGGTTCATTCGCACGATTGGGATTCATTCGCACGATTGAGGGTTCAATCGTACGACTAAGTGTTCATTCGTACGACTGGGAGTCCAGTCGCATGGGGAGTCATACGACTGAGGGTCCAGTCGCATAGGTGTTTAGTCGCATGAGTCCATTCGCATGAGGTTAGTCGCATAGGTGCGCATTAGTTCCATCCGCATGAGGTCCATACGCACGGCTGGATGTCCATTTGCATAGATGTTCATCCGCATGAGTCCAATCGTATGATGTTCAGTCGCATGGAGGCCATGCGACTGAAGGGTGTCCATACGCACGAATAGAGCTGTTGCACCCGAAGGAAAGTGTAGTTCGACTTCTGACTTTCGGGGGAAAGTGCAGATGTAAGTTTTGATGTGAAGGTTCCCTTAGAGCATGTAAGGGGGTTATATGACCTTAGAAAGTATGTTGGGCATGGTGATGATGATATTGCATGTTTATGCATGATATGTATATATGATGTTGCCCTGTATGATGATGATGTCCGTGTATGATATGTTCCTTATTATGATGAATGTTTATCTTTCCTCTGGCTTTACGTGTTATGATAATGAAACAAATGAAGTATTATGTAACGTAAAGTGGAAAGAATGAAAAGTCTTGCATGTATCGGATAACGGGTCCTTCTTTGTGATCGACCATTTATGTAGAACCTCTACCACTTACCCCTAGTACTGCAGCATACGCTCAGCTGTTCAATTATTGACTTCGGCCCAATAGCTAAATTGTTCGGGGTGTAGCATATGGTATTGGTACGGATGATATCCGATGCGCAAGTAAAGTTATAAACGATCAAATGGATGAATGAAGGAGATAATAAAGATATTATCTATGCGTACGTATAATGTGTTATCATGCAAAAGTAATGAATGGTTTTAAATGAAAGTAAAGTATGTTTTATTATAAAACTAGAACTCACTCAGTAATGCTGACTTTTTATATGTTTTCCAATGGCAGGTAATGATTGCTGAGGATGGCACTGCAAGGCTACTCGGCTCTTTTGGGATGACATCCATTTATAAAGCTTTTTGATGTAATGCAAACATGTATTTTGTAATCGGATAATGATGTATTATTTGACAAAAGTGTTTATAATGAAATGAGATGTCATTTTTTTGAATGTTTCCGCTGCATATTTTCAAGAGACAAATGTAAATATATGTTTTATGTGCGATGAGGATCCAATTGTAAGCGTCCTGGGAACGGGGCCTTACAACTTGCAACAAGTCTTTAATCTCAAATGCATAAATCGGCTCCACACCACACCATCTCCCAATACGCTCCCAAACATTAGACGCTATAAAATAATGAGACAGGACATGCATATACGTCTCCTTACAATAATCACACCAAGCACAGAAAGTATTAGGAATAGACACACCTCTTTTCACCAATTCTACCTTAGTCGGCAACCGATTCATCTCTGCACGCCAAGCCATAATAATACACTTTAACGGCACCCATGAGACCCACTTTAACACAAAAAAATTGTCGTAATCTTCTCCATTTCGCATCAGATTCCTTACCGAATGAACCGAGATCATCTTGTTGTTCTCCCCAAACCACGCCCATTTATCTTTCGAGCTCAACATCTGCACATCTTCAAGACTTACACAAAGTTGTGCCCATTGCTGGAAATCTTTGGCCGATTGCAGCAACTGAATCCAATTAGCAACAATCTGTAAATGGTTATCCACTATCTTCACTCGATCCGAAACAAACACATGTTTCATTATTTTCCAATCTAAATAAGTTTGGCCATCTATGTTTTAATGCACAATCTCCCATCCAAACATCTAACCAAAAAACCACACAGAATTCCCATTTCCAAGCTTCGCCCTTACAGTATGAAGAAAAACGTCATTCGCTTTTAAATCACCTCCCACTTTCACGATCATCTTCCACAACCCACACCATTTTATTTATAACCGGAAGATCCTCCCATCGATTACTATTTTTATGGCACGCATTAATTACCCGACGCCACAAACTATCCTTATCCGCCCTATACCTCCAAACCCATTTAAAAAGAAGCTCTTCGTTTATCTCTTTTAGCCTCTTGATCCCTAACCCCCGAGCTTTTTAGGAGTATTAACTCTATTCCAGTTCACCCAATGGATTTTGTTGTTGTCACTCATTCCCGACCATAAGCAATTTCTTCATTAACCGCTCAAGAGAACGTGATTATTTTCCCCGGGGCTTTATAACAACGAAAAAATAATAAATAGGGATGCTTTCGAGGACCGCCTCTTGATAAGAATGACCCGACCACCTATCGAAAGAAGCTTTGCTTTCCACAAAGATAAACCTCGCCTCAAACAAGTCAACCACCTTCTTCCAATTCACAACATCCTATAATATTTGCACCAACCCTAATCCCCAAATAATCAAAAGGAAAATCCCCTCTTTTGCAACCCAAAACCAAAGCCGTGTTATCCATCTCACTAACACTAGTACCGATCCCATACAAGTTGGACTTATTAATATTGATTATCAATCCCAAGCAAATGTAAAAGCATCTCAATATTCTCGCCACCTTAATCACCTTAACTTCCGACCAATCACCTAAAATGAGGGCATCATCCGCATAAAATTAAATGGGAGATAACCGTACATCTTTGTCCAACCTCACCCCTTGAAATTCCCCTATAGCGAGCACTTTATTTAGAACACATGAGAGAGCTTCCATTACCACCAAGAATAAAAAAGGAGACAACGGGTCACATTGTCTAAGTCCTTTTTGACACTTGCACTCATACGTAGGCGACCCGTTGACCAATATAGACGATCTAGCCGACTGAAGAATTCCCATAATCCACATACACCATCGATTCGAAAAACCATTTGCTCCAAAGTTGAAATTAAAACTCCCAATTAACGTAATCATAAGCCTTCTCAAAATCCATCTTCAACAAAAACGCTTTCTTAGATGAACTACCTATATTTACGTATGTTAGAAACTTTCTCGGATGTTGACAAATGTAATAGTCAAACCCCGTAGCAAAGCGTGGGTACATTATCTAATTTTAATAGATTCATTAAATACACGTTTAGAGAAACTGTTTTAAAAAGTAATTATGTTTTTTTCTAATTTGATTAAAATTTCTATGATTATAGGCGAGTGATATTTTATAATTCACTAATTTAATTTAATACTTTCATTTAACCTAGTGTGTGTGTATGTATAAGATTAGGAACGAATTCTAAGTATCATAAATTCTGATAACATTTTAACTCATCATGATTAATCTAAATTATCATTTTCATCATTAGAATAATTTAATTATACATATATAAGGTTATATTATTTATGTATATACTAGGTTAGTCCCCCTGTAATACAAGTTTATTAAATAAAATATTAATAGTTATTAATAAAAATTTATGCATTATAAAATAATGCTTGAAGATAAAATATGATTATAACTATGTATAAATAGCTACTTTAAGTAAATAAATAATAATGTATTTTTCTTAAACTTTTGTTTTATAAAAGAATTGTGATTTTAAAATGAATTATTTTAAGGAAAATATTTTTTCTTAAAAAATTTCGTTGTATTTTGTATTTTATAAAATTTTGTTTTTAAATGTGTGTTTTTAATAAAAACATAGGTTTTAATTTATTAAATTATACATTTTTTAATTTAAAAATGGTATGAATAATATTATTAGTATTCAGTATTATTATTAATAATATAGAAATATGAGAAAGTAAGTATAATAAGATTTACAATTGTTTCTTATTTTAGTTTTTATATAGATATATAGGCTAAAACTTATTAAATAAACGGATTAAATAAACATTAATAGTTACAGTATAGTATTTTAATGTAAATTATAATTAAAATTATCTATACGTAGTAGTTCAATAAATAAAAAAAATTATATCATTTTTAACTCTCTTATGAAAATAGTGTCATTTTAAACATTTGCTTACAGATTTTTATAAAAAATATTTTTTATAAAAATCTTTTTATTTAAAAAGTCTGGGTTGTAATTATTCTAATTGTTTTAATAAGACTATTTTAAAATATTTCACATGTTATAATTTTTTTAAAAATAAAAAAAATTAAATATTTTGTTTAAAAAATGTTTAGTGTTTTAGAAATTTCATATTATATAACACTTTAGTTTTTTATTTAGATTTTAATTACAAGATGTGATTTCTAATTTCCCTCATAAAATCTACTTCAAAAAAAGATAGTTTGATTAAAAAAATTAAATAAGAGAGAGAAACATAGGAGTTAATAAAATTAATTTCTAATAAGAGATATAAAAATTTGTATGAATATTTAGATTAGTACAATACCTTTTGAAGAGAAAATTGATGTGTAAATATTTAGAAAATAACAAGTGGCAAAAACATAAGTTAAGAGAAAACAACTAACAAAAGAAAAATTGTTTTATTAGATGTCATAAATCTGTAAATTCATAATGATAAAAAAAGTTATGAAAATACACTAACACCAATAATTATTTGTTAGATATAAGTAACTTACAAATGTCATGACTTTTTAAACTTGTCAAATCTACACTTATATATAAATTAACATAACGTTGTATATCTATAATAATATTATTAAAAAAAATTAATTTTAATTGATTATAATAAGTTAAGTGGAAGATGATAATTAACACCCAGAGTTTGATAATAAAAAAAAATGGACGCGAGCCAAGAAAAAAGGGACACTACGCAGGCTAAGCAATGTTAATGACCCATTAGTTGTGATCACCGCTACATCTTCCACTCTTTCATATTACATGGGAGTCAAGATCGGAAGGTATTTCATTCTTTTTAATAAGATTTGAGCATTCTCTATATGAAATTATACAGGCATAATCTATAATAGTTAAAGTTGAAAGTGATAATTTAATTATGAATTCGAAACTTACAAACAACATCTGCATGAAAGTTGAAGCACTCATGAAAGTTGTAGCTATTATATCTAGTGTGATTTTTCTAAATACACCCTATTATATTTTTCATTTGCACTCTAATCTAGACAATTATTTTGTTTGCTTATAACAAACCATTCAAAATTTGTTATAAAAACAAAACTAAAATCTACAACTAATAAATTAATAAAAAAGTAAATGACACATTAACTCATACACGTATTAAAAATCAATAAATTTAATGGATATAAACATAGGTCTTTTTTTAAGTTGTTTGCGATTAGTTATCTAATGAGTGATAGTTGAATAATATTTAGTAAAATATTGCTGATTAAATTATTTTGGTATGTCTTAACTAACATAGTAGACTTTTTGTTTATTTTTCTATTCGATGTATCCATTGTCTATTTCAGCAATTGAGTATATATTAATACTTATAGTAATAACTTATAACTTTTAGAAATAATCCGATCCGAACCGAGTCGAGCAAACATTTGCTTGTACTTTCCTCGTTAATTATCGATTTGATCCAATAGGCTTGTTTATAACTGAGACTAAATTAAGCGAGCATATTCCGAACGATTGTCAATCGAGTGAGAGCAGCGTGCGGCAAACGATTTGTACAGATAGTAAGAACTAAAAGATATAAAATAAAATAAATTGTACAAATAGTTTATTAGCCCTTATATAATTACCTTTTTTCTGTAGTGAGAATCTAATTTGAAAAGAAGAAAAAAAACTATATAATTACCTTTTTTCTGTAATGAGAATCTAATTTGAAAGAAGAAAAAAACTTTAACTTTCCAAAGAAGTTATCCAGCACAGAGGGTTTTATTATTTTTCTTTCAGAGAAGACGTGAGGCTTTTTTAATTGAAGGGATAATAGTTTCTTATGTAATAAATAATGAGTGTCATTCAAATATAACTAGTGTATTTCACAGGCGTGCTTTGCGTGTGTGATGGCAATCTCGAAATGATTTGGAGCTGTATAACAATCATGTTCGGGGCTCAGAACCGGTGTTAGGTTGCGATTGCTAACCGTAAACGGTAGTCACGCCAAAGCAACCGACATCACTCCAGTTATCTCATCACCGCCGTTGAAGTTTATTCGGCAACAACACAATAGTTACAACCAAGTATATCGGATAATGGAACATGAAACAAATAACAATGAAACCAGTGATTAACATTGAACCAAAGCTAGTGATGCATCATAAAAGTGATAGTGATGAGATAACTGGAGTACTTATCACTTCATTGTTAGTGACAACCAAGTACATCACAAAAGTGATAGTGATGCATCAGTAGGGTGTATAATAAGCATCACAAAAGTTACATCAAACAATGGAGAACCGAAAAGAGGAACCCAAAAGCAAGTCTCAGATGGGGGAACCTCATCATCATTGACACAATATAACCTTCGTTAGAGCTAATCAGTGATCGCAACCCCATCTAGGCAGAAACACAAATCTATAATTTGGAACCGAACACCGCTGACCACAACAGTAAAGGGGCAACAATGGTGGTCGCACCACCACCGCCGCTAGCCTTAATCATGTTGCCCATCTAAAGCATAAATGGGTATCGGGGGACATGAATGTGAGAGGGAAACAATGGTGGTTGCACCACCTCTGTCACCACCACTCACAGCCATCAAACCACCACCACACCTAACCTGACCATAGAAGGGTGGTGGCAGTAGGTCGTGTCGTTGTAGGCACTGTCACAAAACAATCCATAACCCCACCTTGCTAGGCACATACAACGAAGCCAACCACCGTCACAAACGAAACAGGAACTGTATCTAACCACTATCACCACTGTGACTACTACCACCATTAACATCCATTAAAATGGGGAGGGCAAAGACCGATGGTCGTCGGAGAGGTGCGACTACGAAGTGGTATCGATACTGTTGCACCACCACCTCCACCACCCCTAACCGGTAGAAGACAAGCATCCGCTCCACCTCAACCCAAAGTGGAGGCAGAGTGGCCACCAGATCCATCGCCGCCCCACCGCCGCCTCCACAAATCTAGCACACCATTGCTACAACAACAACGGCATCAGCCGTAAGACCGGGTTGAGGCACCACCGACGACCATGGTGGAGGGTAGAGAGGGCCAAGAAAAATAGAGGTAGAAGGGGGGAGTGGTGCAATGGGGGAATACCAACAGGCATAATGTCGTCACATGCACCGTGGGGCATATAAAAATTGAGAGGCGGAGAGCCACCATCGGCGGCGGCGAAAACCACCGTGTGCTTATGTCATCGCCGGAGAGCTTCTCTCCTAAGGAATAACCCACATATAAAGCAGATATGTTGTGCATTACCAACTTATACAATAAGCTTAAAAAAGAATACAAATGTTGGTCCATTTGATCGAATTTCAGTACACTTGAGAGATTGATTCGTTTAATATCAGTAACAATACCAAACAACAACAAACATTATGATGAAGAAGAAGAATCAAAATGTACTCAATACAAAGCAATAATGATCCAATACAATAAAAGGTAACAAATCTCAATATATTTCTATGATAAACAAGCTTACAATAGTCTCTTGCAACAGGAATAAACAATTAGGGTTTTTGCAAGGATATCCAACAATGACAAAGATCAAAACTATATATAGAAATGATAGTTTTGCTGAGTTTCGCTGTCAGCGAAACTATCCCACAAACTATCCACCAAAGTCATAGTTTCGCCCGGTTGAAACAGACAGTTTCACCGGGTGAAACTAACAGCTTGCTATGAGCGAAACTATAGTTTCGCTGGGCAGCAAAACAAAACTAATTAACCAACATACAAAAGTAAACTAACATTAAGCCTATTACAATGAAATATAAACATAATCTAATCTAAGGTGAGTCTAACCTATACATGATCTTCAATACTCCCCCTAGGTTGGACCTCACCGTCTTGATCACTTTTGATTTGAATTCCAGCTCCAGTCTCTCCAGCTGCCTTAGATATATCTTCAAAAGCTCCTGCAGTAACATCTTCAACACATGCACTTGCCTCAGAAAATTTCTTTGTTAGGTCCTGCACATCCATCCTCATCTCATCTTCTCAACCAATTCTTTCACCTTAGTCCTCACTCCCCTCACCTTGTTAGCCACAGACATGAACAATCCAGCTTCTTTTCTCATTTCAGCTCCAGCTCCTACTTTTATATGGTTCTCACACAAAACAAGTAAATCTTCATCACAAAAGTCAAATATTTCCATCGGGTCAAACAACCTAAATTCTCCTCCATTCTTTAGTCTAATCACCGCTTCCCTAGTATTGTTATCATAAAACCATTTCTCAAAACTCTGAAGCTGTTGGGAAAGGGGATCTGGCACTCTAACTCTGCTCACAGTCTTTAGGGGTTTCACTCTTAGCATAATTCTTCCCTTTTCCAGTTACCCAGTCCTTGTCCTTCTTTGACCTCCTTCTTTCCACCTTCATGAATCTGAATGCCTCAAATTTATCATTCATTCCATTCTTAATCTCCTTCTCCACCATCTTGGTCCTCTCACTAAGATAAGCATCAAGCAGTGGTAACACAACTAACCTCCATAAGTCCCACTTAGGCAAGGTCTTAAATGCCTTCCTCTTATGCAGATATGTAATCCGTCCCTCTCTCCTCTTGATCATGAACATTTTGAGGCCGGGGTTATATTTCCAGTTGATGATCTTCTTATCAGCTTCCTTTCTACTCATCCCTGGCATATTTTGAAATAGAGGAGTTAGCTTATCAGGCTCCTTCTCTCTCACGAACCATTCTTCTTTTGTCATCTCAAAAACGTCTCCTTCATCCTCTCCCTTCTTGGCAACATAAGTCAATGATCTCTCGTCGACCTCATAGTACTCAGGCTCAAAATCATAGTTAACTAACTGTTCTTCCTCCTCCTCATCTATTAATCTTTTGACAGCACCTTCCACTGGAATATCTCTCACAAACTCCTCTCCCACTAGATCCTTCTCTATGTCAAAATCCAAATTCAAACCCAGCCTCAATCACCTCCTCCTCATTCTCAACATTTACATCCCTTCCTGCCTCATTCACTTCCTCAGCATCATTCTCACACTTAAACCTCCACCCTCTTCAGCTCCTGCACCAGAAGTGCCCTCTCCTGCCCTAGAGGATGTACCCACATTGAGAAATGAGTATTTAGCAATATCAGTCATATTATCTAACTCAGATTGAGTTAGCTAATTGGGCAGGCTGGTTGCAGATTTCAGCTCATTGACCTCTGTTAGTAATCTTTTTATCATTTTTTGTTGATCTAATAGCATCCTGGTCATCCCCTCAAGCATCTCATCCTTCTGTTTCTCTCTTAACTCCTGATTGGTCAACTTGGTCTTAATCATACTCAACTTGATTTTAATCATACTCAGCTCATTAGCTAGAGATGAGTTGAGGTTCCTAATAACATCCTCATCCAGACCAGCTCTCTCCTCCCTTCTCTAGGGCTCAGTGAATGCTTGATGTTTGTGCTTAGTCCTTCTCTCGAACTCCCCCTCTTCAGCTTTTTCTTCGACCTTCTTTCTTTTAAGCCCTTACCTCCTGTTCAGTCTCATGAACATCATCTTCAAAATCATAATCATTCTCTTTAGCATACCTCTTTCTTTTCTTCATCAACTCAACTTGCTTAAGTCTTGTATTCTCAGCCTTCTTATCCTCTGACTCATTCACTCTCCTGATATAGTTCCATCATTCAGGAGAGTACATATTCTCCCATGAATGGGTAATCTTCCCACTGAAGCCGTGCCTTATCGCACAACAATCGGCAAATATGCGCGTGTTCATCTGTACTATCCTCTTAATTTCCCCGTGCCTCGGTACAGTAGGAATAAAATCATCAATGATCATCTGTAGAAATCATGGGTACAACAGCCATTTATCTTTTTTCAGAGCCATTACATTCTCTGCCATACAGTCAAAAATAAGTTTGGCAATATTGGCCTTCTGCCCTCTACAACAGACAACCATAGCTTTAGTCTAGTCAAGATTTAGCCCATCTGATCCACCTTTTCGGTGATCTAAGCACATAATGCATACATGGGCAATATATCTCCACTCCTTGGAGAGAAAGAACTTCTTGATTTCCTTTCTTGTGCCAAAACGAGGACCCTCATATCCCATGGTCCTGTAGGCCTCAAAAACTTCATGATCAGTAAGCACGACCTCCTCTCCACTATCCTCCTCAAGTCTCAACACCTTGAGATGATCTCAGCAGTAATAACCAAGTCGTTCTCCAGCACTCTCGTAAAATCCTCTGAGATCTCTAAAGCCACTGGATACAGTCTCTAAAACCCACAGCTTTGGGATGTATATCATCCTGGATGGTCATGATGTTATTCCTCTCGTCAAACTTTAGATTAGCCATTTAATCTGAAAAGCAGATGAAACGCATAAGAAGAATATTTAAAATGAATAATAAAGAAGAATAATTAAAAAGAATAAAAATAAGGAAAATCAATTTAAATTCGCTAGGCGAAAGTATAGTTTCGCTAGTCGAAACAGTAGTTTCGGCAGGAGAAAATGCAATTTCAGCAACAAGCATGAGGTAGTTGCGGCATGTCAGAGCAATAGATTCGGCGCAGCGAAACTGAAATATGACCAGCGAAACTGTTAAGTTCGCTCGGACAGCATGACTTAATAGTTTCGCTATAAAACCTTTAAACTTTCATTTAGTTTTGTTGGAGTATCGATACTTTTGCAGTAAGAACTGCGAAGGTACCGAAGAGTCGTAGCCTAATCAGTCCAAAATGAGTTGATTAAACCTAGATTAAACTATTGTCCAAGGTTCGAAACTCACATTAGGTGCTTAAACAACCATCAAACAAGTAGTAACAAACACTTAGAAACTCTGAATCGTTCGAGATAGACATGGTATACTCTCAAAGACCTAAAACTTCGATTGTGCGAAAAATGAGGTCTCAAATTCATAAGATGTGATATATAGACTTTAGTTTCGCTGCTAGCGAAACTATACTTTTGCCCGTATAAGCTTTGGTCAGAAAATGACTTTGATTTGAGCGAAAGAGCCAACGAATCTATAATTTCTCACAGCGAAACTATAAGCGAAAATATTTCGCTGGAAAGTTAAAAAATTAAAATATTATTTTTATTTTTTTAAATAAAATAAAACAAACTTATTTAAAAAATTAAAACAAACCAAGAGCAAAATAAAGAAATCAAAAGAGTTTGCCTCACAAGACCTCACTAAACTTCACATGTGTTTTAACAAAATAAAAGAAGATAAAAAATAGAGAAGAACGAGAAGCTGAAGAGATCTTCTTGAGAGTCATAGTTTGGCAGAATTGTTGATATACTTGTCCTTTTAAGTCCATGCCTTTTTCTTTTCAACAAGTAAACCGCAGCTACAGTTATCATGTTTTGGTTCATTTAAAAAACACTTGAATGACTCAGTCCCCACAAACATTTGGCAAAGAAACTTATACTGTTCTCATGATATATTAAACAAATGACATGCTCTATTTGACTATTCCTTTTAGAAACAACAAAGATCCTTTTTCAAAAGAAGCATAGTCCTTATAGACATCAAATGATGAGAGCTTCAGGTCTATACTTACGTGTAACAGAGAAGTTGATCAATTGAGTATTACATATGAGAGCTTCAGGTCTATACTTACATATAACAGAAAAGATCATTAAATTGTGCCGATGAGAGCTACAGGTCAGTACTATCGTACAGCAAAGGAGATCATCACTCCAGGTCAATGTTCACACATAGGAGAGGAGATAAGCACGAAGAACAATACAATTAGGAGCTTCTTAGAAACATAGATGAGCAAGCATATAGCTTTTTGCGATAGGATGGTGAAGAGAAACAAGGGTACTTTATTTAGAAAAATAAATCAACGCAGAGATATCACGTTCTCAACCCTTTTTGAACATGACTTATAACTTTGTGAAGGCCAAAAATGTCAAGAGGATTATCCGAGTCACCAAGTTTCTTATTCTGTTAGTTTTAGCCACGAGATTACTGTGTATTTCGCTTACTGGCTGAACCTATCAAGCATATTCCAACACAATACTATTGACTTCCTTCACATCATCCTTAGCAGCAAATTTTATTGAGGAGAATTCTGCAATAGAGAATAAGAAGAAAACCATTTATTATTCTCCCCCGAAATTTCTACAAATCAGCAAGATTGGAGAAATTTCAAAGTAAAAGTTTATATATATTTATATTTATTTTTATTTTTAATTTTTTTTTGGGAAATGAGGAAGAAGTAAGAAGCAAACCAAAAAGATGAAAAAGAAAGAAAAAGAGCAACAAAGGAAGTATAAACAATATTCACATGACATAATTTTAAGGAAAATAGGTTTTAAAATGATATTAAACCTAGCATATAGATCAATTCATAAAAACAAGGTTTATCAAATGTTTTAGTGAACATATCTGTTTTTGGATTTTTAGTATCAATGGGAATAATATCAATAAAACCCTTCTCCTGAGCATCACGTATGCATGAATCTGTGTCTCGATGTGCTTGGTTCGGGAATGATGGATAGGATTCTTTGTGATGCCAATGGTTGCTTCGTTGTCACAGAACAACGGTGTATGGAGAAAGTTGATGTCGTATTCAACCATCTGATGTTGTATCCAAAGCACTTGTGAGCAGCAGCTTGAAGCAACAATGTACTCTGCCTCCCCCGTGGAAAGAGAGACAGTCGTTGTCTTGCTCTGCCAAGATACAAGACAATTTCCTAGGTACTGACAACCTCCAGTAACCGATTTTCTGTTTAACCTGTAACTATTTGAATCACTGTCAGAATAAGCATGCAAGTAAAAATTCCCACCATAAGGATACCAAAGCCCTAAGCGAGAAGAGTATTTAAGATAACAAAAAATTCGTTTTACAGCATTTTCATGAGACTCTTTCGGGGCAGATTGGTATCGAGCACAGTATCCTACAGCAAAGGTTATGTCAGGATGGCTTGCTGTATGATACATAAGGGAACCGATCATAGATCTATAGGATGAGGATCAATAGGTTTCCCATTCTCATCTAGAGTAAGGCGAGTTTGAGCAGTAAATGGAATCAATTCAGGAGAAGCATCATCCATCTTGAATTTCTTTTGGATTTCTTTGATATACTTCTCCTGATGAATGAGAATTCCCTCTGGCTTTTGTTCAACCTGCAACCCAAGGAAAAAGCACATCTCCCCCATCATGCTCATTTCAAAGCGACTACACATAACCTCCTCAAACTCTCGACATAGCTTTAGATTGGTGGAGCCAAAAATAATATCATCCACGTAGACTTGCACGATCAACATCTCACCATCCACTTCCTCTTGAATAACGTCATATCAATAGTGCCACGAGAAATACCATTGCTTAAAAGATACTGTGTTAGAGTCTCATACGAAATCCGAGGAGCTTGGTGAATACCATAAAGGGACTTATCAAGCTTGTAGACTTTGTTGGGAAAGTCGGGATCCTCGAACCCTGGTGGTTGACACACATATCTCTTCATCAATGTCGCCATAGAGAAATGCATATTTGACATCCATCTGATAGACTTTAAACTGCTTGTTGGCGGCATGAGCCAGAAAGATCCGAATAGCTTCAAGACAAGCTATGGGAGCAAAGACTTCCGTGTAATCAATCCCTTCTTCTTGTGCAAATCCCTGAACCACCAACCTTGACTTGTTTCTAACCACAATACCACGATCATCGGTTTGTTCTTGAACACCCATTTCGTGCCTATTGGACATTTGTTTGGTGGGAGATCAACCAGGGTCCACACCTTGAGCTACCTGAATTGTTGCAGCTCCAATTGCATTGGCTCAACCCAGCAAGGATCCTGAAGAGCTGCATGAACATTCTTTGGTATGATTTGGGATATAAAACAAGAGAATAGACATACATTAATCAAACCAGATTGACTCCGCGTTTGAACTCCATCTGTGATGGATCTTATAACGTTATCATGGGGGTGGTCTTTCAAGGTTTTGAAATCAGTGGTTAAGGGTAGGGTTTGAAGTAGGTTGGTTGATGGGTAAATGACGGAGATGAAGATGGTAGGGTAGAATCAATTGGTGATGTGGATGGGACAGGCTGAGATGAGGTAGATGTAGGTGATGAGGGAAGATATGGAAGAAACAGGTGGGGGTGGAATGTCAAAGGATGATGAGGACGATGCAATGTCAACTCATGTAGCATTATTAGTTGATGAATTAGAAGGGCTTGATGAATAGGAGGCATAATAGGTAATGGATCTAGAGGAATGATGTTTGTTTGGACATTTGAGATGGACGCATCATCATCAAAACTGGAAGATTAAACGAATTGAACAGCGTATTGGAGTCAAAAAACCATGCTGGTTGTGATCCGACATTAGAGGAATTAGATTCCTGCCAATCAACATAGAAGGACCCTTGCATAATACGGGTTCTATTGTCATACACCTGATAAGCTTTCTGAGAAGAGGTGTAGCCCACGAAGTAGCATTCATCTGACATAGCACCGAATCGTCTTTTTGCCTGGGTATTCAGTAGAGTACACAAGCATCTGAATGGCCGAAAGAAGTTAATCAAAGGTTTCCTTTTATGGAACAATTCATATGGAGTCTTCATTTTGTCTTTTGACGATTAGCACCCTGTTAAGCACATATGAAGCACAGTTTACTGCCTCTGCCTAGAAGATGATTGTAGAGAGGACTCAATCAGCATAGTACGAGCGGCTTCAATGAGGGTGTGATTCTTTCTTTCAATAACATTGTTTTGCTGAGGTGTTCTTGCTGCACTGAACTGTCTCAAAATACCTTTACCAACACATAAGGAATCAAAGATCTGATTTTTGAATTTGGTACCATAGTCACTTCGAATCACCATAGCCTTCCTCTTGCTTATCGTCTCAATAGAAAGAATCAACTTCTGCAGCTCCTCAGCAGCCTCTCATTTATGAGTAAGAAATCTCACCCAGGAATACCTAGAAAAATCATCTGTAACCACAAGACAGAAAGATTTCTTAGCAATTGATTTAATGCTTATTGGGCCAAATAAATTAGTATGTAACAACTCGAGGGGATTAGATTTACTATTTTCAAGTTTAGGTTTATGTGGTTTCTTATGTTGTTTTCCTTTAGCACATGCCATACATTTCTCAACCACTAAAAAGTCTTTTAAAGGTAGCCCCTAACGAGATTGTTTTGACTAATTTGTTTATATTTTTGAAATTAGTGTGGCCCAATATGCGATGCCATAAGAAAGACTCAGATGTGGAAGCTTTTGATAGAAGGCAGGTGACGGTAGACGTTGACTCTCTAGAACCCATGTCAAGAAGATATGTGTCATTCTTTCTTGGAGCCCGCATAAGCACCATCTCCTCTGGAATATCAAATTCCAATTTCAGAAAGAGACATTCATTGGACTTGAACAAGACCGGAATATCTTTATCACAAATCTGAGAGACACTCAGCATATTGAAAAGCAAGTTCGGGCACATAGTTGACTCTCTCTAGCGTAAGAGATCCATTGGAAACCTCCCCTTGGCCAATCATTTTCCCTCCTTTCTTTTCGCCGGCAAAAGCAACATATCCTCCATTGATTATGCGGTAATTTGTCAACAAATCTTTAAGCCCCGTCATATGTCTGGAGCATCCACTATCCACATGCCAAACACAATTTACAGCTTTAGTGGATGACTCTTGCAATAATACAAAGAACAGATTAACCAGGTGAAACTCGAACCCAAGTTTGAACAACTTTAGGTTTTGGTGAGTATGACTTCTTGCAAAAGAAATTATTAACCAAATGAGTTAATCTACTCCCAAAATAACAGGAAGTTAACATGTCTATGATGAAGCTTGGGTTAGTGCCTAACTACATGGTCATCTTTACCACACCTAAATCAATGTGATTTTAATCTAGATCTATTATGCAACAAGGTAGGAATTTTATCAATGTATATTCCCTCATCACCTTCAGATAATCTAGAATCAATATCACTATAAGTCTCATACATGTCTCTGTGTCTGTTTTTATTTAAAAAAGAATGATTATTTACATAAGATGATGAATTTTCATCTGAAGTACATGTGGTACTTGTACCACTGTGTACCACATGTACTTGCACGAGATGATCACGTTACCCTTTCACTTTATGATGAAATATAAGTTGGGGTAAAAGATGGGATGGGGTGAGAAAAGAATTTTTCAAAACAATTACTTTTAATTTTCTCTCACTTTTCACTTTAGAATCATACACAACATCAACACTATAAGAAGAAACATCATCATTACAATGCAAATTATCTAAAGAGGAAATAGAAACATCACTAGAACAATATGAAATATTGTCCAAAACAGAGTGTTTTGAAACAAAAATAGAACTTAAGCTCGATTTATGATCTAAAACAAGATGCTGAGATTCAGGTGTACTAAGACTATTGCATCCAAGCCCGCTAGTCTGTCCATAACAATAGTCCTCACATACATGCTTAGTGTTCACACTTTCTAAACCTGCAGACATACTTAGTATCTATTTGATCAAATCATTAGAAGAATACGGAACCGGCATAGGTGAATAACAATAAGTGCTAGGAAGAGGATAAACCTTAGCATCATCATAACCCAAACCTATTTTAATCCTAGCCCCCCTTTTAGATTGGCATAAATCATCATGTTTCATCCCAGATATTGTATATTTATAAAGCTTTGACTGAAGTTTGCTTGTTTTTAACTCACCAAGAGCAACCCTTTCGGTCAAAGTATTAATTTTAACATTTCTTTCCAAAACATTTCTTTTTAAATGATCATTCTCTTTAAAGCTTCATTTAATTTATCAAATTATTTTGACTCGTTATTTTAAGCTCTTCATTAATTCGTTTAAGTCCTTTTCATTATCGATAACAGACGATTTGCTTTGTATACCCAAATAACCTTATTTTGCATGCTGAAGAACACATATCCTGAATTACCTCATATGGAAGTCCCATCACCATCTTTTCTGTTGCCAAAGCTTTTTCACATTGACACACCGAGTACTTAGCTTGTTTTCCTCGACATGGTTGTAGCATCATCTTTCTCATTGCTTTGCTCTATGGTCTGTTTCCTGCTTCCGGCATCTTTTCATCCTCGCTCTCTATCACAATCTCATCCTTCAAGTCATCAACCTTATCCTGCTTAACACAACCCTCACAATCCTCTTTCAAATCCATAATTACTTCAGCTTCACTTCTAAGCTCTTTGAATGGATCAAACTCTTCCTCACTGTTCACCTTCTTTTTCTCTTCAATAATCTCAACAACCAACGCTTGGTTAATTTCTTCTCTTGTCTCTTCAACTTCTGCACTCTAGTCAAAAGCAGATATCAAGGTTGTCATTTTCTTCTGTTTCATTTCTTCTTTATCCCCACTTGAAGCCAATCTTGGGATTCCTGAATTAATTGGATTAGTCACAATCGGCAATGGACATTCTCGTTTGAAGTGCCCTAAATGTTTGCAATTAAAGCACCTCTGTTTGGATTTATCAAATCCCAATTTGAAGTTAGAGCTTTGACCTCCAAAATTCTTCCTTCCAGTACGCTCCATAAATCTTTAGGCTCTAAGAGTCAACATCGCTATTTGCCACTGAATTTCAGTCTCTTCTAGATCATCAGGATCCACCTGATACATATCCTCCATTTCATTCCTTTTTCTTTCAACTCTCCAGTCACTAAAGCCTCATAACTTAGTCTGAACATGCCAAATAGAGCCATTGTTTCAGATGGAATTGACGTTCCAGCATTTGCTTTCGAGTTAGCTTGATCTCAACCAGCATTAACACTACCACCAGAATAATCACCATTATTCACTCGTCCTTGTCGTGATGCCTGCATTGGAGAGCTTGTAGCGGAAGAAAGTAATGCAACATTCTGAGTGAAACCAGATGTAGGCATCATGGTCTGATTAAATTCTCTTCTCTTCATGTCTAACTCGAATGATTTAACCTATTAATGATGTCCATAAGCTTGTAGTTAGTGAAACCTCTTTCCTATTTTAACATCCTCACCTGTAAACTCCATTAAGGTGGGGAGAGAGTCTAACAACCTTTTAACTTGCTCACTATTGGAAAGTTTCTCATCATATTTCTTCAGCGTGCTGGAAACTGTCAGAAACAGTTTGTAAGACCGGTGAGACTATCGTTCTTGTATCCCACAAAAGTGTTAAACTCCTTTTCAGCTTGAATACCCTTGTCTTTTACAAACTCACCATTTCCATCATAGAACTCACAGAGAGCATCAAAGAGAGAGTTAGCATTCTTGTGTTTAGCAAACTGATTGTAGATGTCTGGTGCAAGACATAGAGTTAATGCTCCAAAAACTTTCTGATCTCTATCAACCAGCTTTAGATCTTTTTCGTTGAACGTAACTGGGTCCTTATTTTGAGAAACAACACCAGCAACAGTAATGGTTGGTATGTGTGGACCAGAGGTGATTAATTCCCATTGATTGTGATTGGTGTAGAAGAAAAAGGCTTTAAGACATCTCTTCCAATCTTTAAAATTGTCTCCGTTGATGAGTCTCGAGGGTCTGTTGGGAGCTACACTTTCTAAATCTGCAAGAGTGAGAGTAGTCATCTTTGACATGCTACTTAAGAAGAAGGAATGATAATTTCGCTAAATTTGGCTAGTTTCGCAGGAGAACTAGTTTCGCATAGAATACTGTAGTTTCGCTGGTAATTTCGGCAGTAGTTTCGCTAGCCAAAAGCTTGAAAATGCTTAGTTTCTCTGACAATTTCGCACAAAACAAGCTTGAACTTTCGTTCAGAGGTAATTTCGACAACAATTTCGCTTGGAAGTTGAACACAAGCACTGCTGAACTTTCGTTCAAAGTATATACTTTCGCTGATGCCCAAAACAACTACAAAGTGTAAAACACTTGTAGTTTTGCTGGATGAAGCTGATAGTTTAGCTGGATGAACACTAATTTTGCCGGATGAATGTGAAAAGCTTTTTGAACAAGAAATCAATCTGAAATCACCCAAATCTCAATGGACTTGAGATCTGATGATTATCAAGGCTTTCCCAACCAGTAACAAACAAAATTCAATCAAACTCCATATCAAATACACTCAAATTTGATCCTGAATTAATGAAATATTGATATTGAACAAAACAACCAAAAACCTCAAATAATCAAGAGCACTAAGGCTCTGATACCATTTTGTTGGTCCATTTGATCGAATTCAGTACACTTGAGAGATTGATTCGTTCAATATCAGTAACAATAACAAACAAAAAATATTATGATGAAGACGAAGAATCAAAATGTACTCAATACAAAGCAATAATGATCCAATATAGTAAAAGGTAACAAATCTCAATATATATCTATGATAAACAAGCTTACAATAGTCTTGCAACAGAAATAAACAGTTAGGGTTCTTGCAAGGATATCCAACAATGACAAAGATCAAAACTATATATAGAAATGATAGTTTTGCTGACAGTTTCGCTGTCAACGAAACTATCCCACCAAAGTCATAGTTTCGCCCGGCTGAAACAGACAGTTTCGTCGGGGTGAAACTAATAGCTTGCTATGAGTGAAACTATAGTTTCGCTCATAGTTTCGCTTGGCAGCAAAACAAAACTAATTAACCAACATACAAAAGTAAACTATAATTAAGCCTATTACAATGAAATATAAACATAATTTAATTTAAGGTGAGTCCAACCTCTACATGATCTTCAACAAAATATATAACTATTCATCCTTGTTATGAATTAATATTAAGATAAATAATTAACGAGTAGTTAGAAGGTTTTTAAGACCATGGGTAATGGTTAATGCCCATTAAGGAGCATTTTCTGCCACATCAGCGTCAAGTCGTCATTATTTTTTTTTGTTAAAAACATAAGTAACAGTTGATGCTCCTATAGTGCCCCTTCATCATTATGTTTTTGGTGATTTGTAGTGTTACAATAATAATGAGGCGGTGACCGGTGAAGGGTATGCATTTATAACACAACAACACAATGAGGAGAGTGCTTAGAACACTTAACAGATCAAATAGGGAACTGGTTAACTTGTTAATGAAAGATGCTAAGAACACAAGTAAATATGAGACAGAACTAGATTGCAAACAACACAAGTATTTGGTTTTTCAAGAATGTTGTATATTGCTTCTCAAGTTCTATTACAAGTTACAAAGCATCGATAGGAAAGTTACAAGTACTTGAGATACTTTATACTACATCCTACAGCCGGCCATACTTTGAAGGCCAGCTGGATACAATTGACTAGACAACTACAAAATCAAATGTAGAGTCAAAAGGCATATCTGCCTTTTGACTTGTGACTATGACATGCCACAGCTCACATCCTAATATATTACAAAAAGGATAAAAGTACATAAAGTAGAAAGCATGGACTCAAGACCTCAATGTACAATTACCCAAAGCATGGACCTTTCACCAACTCATGTAAGTTGGTGACTTTACAAAGTAGCAGTGGAAAGGTGGTCCAGCTTTATGGTAAAGTACATCAGATAAAGGCATATCTCTAAAACTCTTCGGAAGAAATCTGTCTTCACTCTTTGGCTTCGGAAGACTTTGTCTTTGAAGCTTCAGAAGACTTCACTTCTGGCTTCAGAAGATATTGGTCTTGGCTTCAGAAGATTTTACACTTAGAATATTTCTAGTGCATGATGTAAAACTTCCGAAGCATTTCTACTTTGTTCTTTAGTGCATGCATGCAGAGAGACTTTGGATGTTTTGGCTGCATCAGACTTATAGGAATCCTTACAAACTCCCCCTAGGCTGATGCTACCAAAACATTTAGAAGATCTTCAGATGTTTGTAGTCTTCAGCATAATGATGACCATACCCCTCTTCATCAGATGGTCAGGATCATTCAGACTCTCATATATCTTCTCATCTCAAAGAGATCATGCAGAGGTAAGTTATTATGTCTTGAAATGTATAGACATTCTTAATACCTTGATCTCTGATCACATGCCATCTCTTTGGATAAGTAGTGAAGGTCCAGGATAAGATGGTGTCTCAGCTGCAAGAGGAGCCACTTGAATTGGAGTTGATTGGGCTGCCTCTTCATGCACTTCCTCAGGTTGATCTGACTCAGCCTGAGGTGTAAAGGTAGATGATTCAGGCTTTTTTTTCTTTGACTTTGGTTTGAAAGCCATCCTCTTCTTCCTCTTAGAAGACTTTAACTGAGAAGACTAGTCTTTAGCACCTTGTTGATCATCCTTGTCTTTCTCAGTTGGATGTTCTCCCTCACGGGTTTAGAAGAAGGAAAGGGAGTTTGACCCTGTTATGGATCAGAAGATGAAGCTTGCTAAGGCTCAGAAGGAGGTCTAGGTTGTGTTGTCTTAGGTTGTTCAACCTTAACCTCCACTTCAGGGGGATTTGACTTGGAGGAGAGTATATAAGTCAATCAGCTCTCCACTCTTGATTTCTGCTTGATTACCCTGATATGCTCATCCATTGTGGATAGAGACATAGGGCCAAGTCTCCTTCCGGAGAGAATCATAGAGCTTTAAGAAGCTCATCATCCTTTATCTGTCAGCAGACTTCTTCATACTCTTTTGGATGATGGCTCTTGACTTTGCAGCATCTTCCCTCATCTTTTTCTTTGTTGCCTTTTGTTCTTTGAGCACTTGAAGTTCAAGCAATATTTGAGATACTCAAACTTAATGTACTCAAAGGAAAGGAAGAAGTGCAGATGCCTGGTAGAGACCTATGGCACTCAAGTAGTTGATCATGTTTTGCCTATCTGTTTCCTTGTCTACCTGAGGTTCTTGTGTAGCAGCCACATCCTCTTGCACAGGACTTTCCTGAACTGGGGAGAGAGTTGGAGCATGCTTGTATAACCTTTTCTGTCTCTTCTCCTCTTTGAATTATAGAAGTAACCTTGCATCCTTTGCTTCCTTCATCTCTCTTGACACTTCCATGTCAACCAGTTTATTTAATTGCTCTAAGGGGAGAGATATTATCTTATCCATGTCATAGTTACTGGTCTGTAGGTAAGTAATCCTGACTGCCCTCAACTCATCTTCTTGAGTGTTTTGGTCTGGGGTAGCCCTGATTGCAGCTTGCATAAAGCCTGAAGACCCAGAGGAACTTTCTCCCCTTAGATTCCTCTTCCTCTCTCTCTCCTCCTCCTCAATCTCTCAGGAGTCAGAATCCTTTTCCCTTTGTCACCCACGGACCTTTGTGACTCAGGGTGGAGAGAGCTTTGGCCTTCATTGCTTGATGTAGCATCCAAGCTCTGGCCAGAGAGAGGTTGTGAGACACCTTCACCAGCAGGTGTTTCAATGAGGGAATGAATTTCTGAAGCAGTTGTTGGTGTGACAGGACTCTCAGGCTCTATCACTGGGCCTTCAACCAAGGTTTTCCCTTTGAAGCTAATCTCAGGGTCTGCCTTAGCATCCAGTTGACAAATGACATTACCTGATTGCCTTTGTCTCCTTCTAAGGCTGAACTCTTCAGTAATTCTGTCTTGAATCCTGAGTGCCAACCTGTCAGCTTGTCTTGATTGGCTTGGGTTGACAAGTGGCATGTTGATCAGGTCAAGACCTTCATAGTAGTCCAATGTCTGAAAATTGAACACTTCTTGTTGCCCTTGAACTCTGTGAAGAATGAGGGCTCTTCTATCAGCATCATACCTCCACCCAATAATGTAGTTTGAAGTTCCTTGAGGTGGAGATGACACAACCCTGGAATGCCTCCTCAAAGAGACTCCTAATGACAGAGTCTATAATGTCCATATTATATGAACTTGAAAAAGTTGCTGAGTATGCACAATTGCAAGTGAGGATGGTAAATCCTCAATGTCCATACTCCCTGAAAAACTCCCAGGTTCTATGACTGTAATGACTTTCTCCCCCTTTTTGGTAGCATCACCCTCTTGCATAGGTGAGCTAGAGGTTAGGTCAATCACATTCACATGTTCTGGTGTTGGCTGGTGAGCTCCTTAAAGGTCTCCCAGCTAGTTTTTCCCTGAGATAAGATATCTCAATTTGCTGATCATTGACCCTATTGTGCAGGGTAGTCACTTGAGATTCAAGGTGACTAACCTTAGAGACTAAATAGGAGCATTTTTGACAGTTTTTGCACCTTTAGTCTCAGATTCCCTCATCTTCATTAGAAGAATCATTGGGGGATGAGATGATTGGACCAAAGTCCTCTCCTTCACCACCAGCTTCAGGTTCTTGGCTGCTGGATTTCCTCTACACATTGACATTCTCAGTTGAGGTGTCAATAGGCTGAGTCCTATGGTTGAGTTACTTGCAGAAGTGAGAGCCTCTTCCATATGAATATCCTGAACAGGTTCAGAAGTATCTACCTCAGTGATGGGTGACTGATGTGGGACTAGAAAAGAAGACTCAGGAGGAGTACTCATCTCTCTTTGAGTAGGGGAAGAGTAGAGAGACTCATGGTACCCACTGAAACCTAAGTCTTCATCAGTATAGAATGAGAGGTTGGGAATGGGTTGATTTAGGTCTAAAGGCTGGGTATGGTAACTATCCCCTGAAGGTTGTTCACTTGAGTGTTGAGACTAAAAGTGAAGGCTTAAGGCAGTTGGGCTTGTGAGCTCATCAGGGGGAGCATAAGGAACCTCCCTGATTGTAGAAGAGATGGGAGTGGTTTGCTCCTCAGGGGAAGTGGGAGCTCTAGTGTCCACTTCCTCTGGTATGGGTGAGTATATGGGGGCCTGCACAGACTCAATAGCTTGAGCAGGGGTTCGTTTGGATTTTATTTGGTAGTGAGGGTGACTTGGGGCCTTTGGTGGTTGAGAGGGTAGAACGTGTGGGTTCAACACAAGCTTGTGTTGCTAGGTTGTCACCTTGAGCAATGAGCTCTAACATATTTGGGACAAGGGCTGTTTCTACCCCTGAGAAGCCTACAGTTGGCTTTTTTATAATTTTAAAGATGTCGGGCTTCATCTATCCCAATTTAAGAATATTATCTGTTTCCCTCAACTGTGAGCCCAGTTCACAGTTGAGAATGTGTTGAACATATCTAGGAAAACATATGTAAGGATTCCTATAAGTCTGATGCAGCCAAAACATCCAAAGTCTCTCTGCAAGCATGCACTAAAGAACAGAAGTAGAAATGCTTTGGAAGTTTTACATCATGCACTAGAAATATTCCAAGTGTAAAATCTTCCGAAGCCAAGACCAACATCTTCCGAAGCCAAAAGTGAAGTCTTTCGAACCTTCAAAGACAAAGTCTTCCAAAGCCAAAGAGTGAAGACAGATTTCTTTAAATGACTTTTGGAGATATGCCTTTATCTGATGTACTTTACCATAAAGCTGGACCACCTTTCCGCTGCTACTCTGTAATGTCACCAACTTACATGACTTGGTGAAAGGTCCATGCTTTTGGTAACTGTACATTGAGGTCTTGAGTCCATGCTTTCTACTTTATGTACTTTTATCCTTTTTTAATATATTAGGATGTGAGCTATGGCATGTCATAGTCGCAAGTCAAAAGGCAGATCTACCTTTTGACTCTACATTTGATTTTGTAGTTGTCTAGTCAATTGTATCCAGCTGGCCTTCAAAGTATGGCCGACTGTGGGATGTAGTATAAAGTATCTCAAGTACTTGTAACTTTCTATCGATGCTTTGTAACTTGTAATAGAACTTGAGAAGCAATATACACATTCTTGAAAACCAAATACTTGTGTTGTTTGCAATCTTGTTCTGTCTCACATTTACTTGTGTTCTTAGCATCTTTCATTAACAAATTAACCAGTTCCCTATTTGATCTGTTAAGTGTTCTAAGCAACTCTCCTCATTGTGTTGTTGTGTTGTAAGTGCATACCCTTCACCGGTCTTGCAAGATATAATACTCTAAGGAGTCCAAGTTAGCAAGCAACTTTGTATAAACAAACTGAGAGTACCTGAACTTGACCCCCTAAACCATTCCATGTACTATGAAGGAGAGATCCTCAGGAATCTGGTCCCACCCGCCATGCTTGTTTTACAAGCTGTGGATAACCACATGAAGCAGTTATTTCCACTAGGATGAGACCTTCCCTTTCTAAAGATCTTTATAGATAAATCTCCCTTATAGCCCATCTGCTCAAAGGAATGATTTACAGCTTCCTTTGGGAAGGACAACTTACCTTCTACATCATCCAGCTGCAAGTGAGTGTTGATGATGGCCGGAGTGATGAAGATTGTCTTCCTTGCACTATGGCAGACAGTGCCTTCTCCCCATCCATAATGACCTCTTGGCAGGTCTTCCAAAATTCAGCAGATGATCCTCATAGAGAGTAGGATCAATGGTTAGGGAGGTGAAGTAGTTTGATAGAGCTAAGAAATGGCAAATCTCTGAGAAACTTTCATCTTTCTCAGAGCTTAACAAAGGAACTTGGTTACGTTGCCTGTGAAGTTGCATAGAGAAATCTGGGTTGTTTCTAAGGTTTAGGTTGGCCATTTTAGAAGCTTAAGGATGAAGAAAGATGAAGAACAAATACGGTTTGGGAGAATTTAGGTTTAAGGAATAGTGTAATTGATGAAGATAGTGAAAGAGGGGGGAACCGTTGGGCATTTATGTGAAAAGGATTTGAGACAAAGTTAATGAAAGAGGATAAACTTTGAAATCCGGATGTCGGTCCCACCTCTGAAAAGTAGTTTACTTTTGCCCAAAAAGTAGTTTTCTTAGAAGTCGAGACATCTTCCGAAGGTTATTGGCTTCGGAAGTTCTGAAGAAAAAGCTTCCGAAGGCAAATTGGCTTCGGAAGAGAGTTTCAAAGGTTTTTGAAAATTTTGCTTCGGAAGAGAATTTTACACTTAAGGATTTGTATTCTAAGAAGAATAAATACTTCCGAAGGTAAATTGCTTTGGGAAGAACTTGAAAACTGTTCTTTGAAAACTGTAAACACCGGAAATTTATATTGAAGTCGACGAAGGAAAGAGAAGAGAAAGAAATAAATAAAGTCTGAAGTCGAGGGACCAAAACCCACAACGAGAGAAACTTCGATGCACGGGAGTATAAAAGGGAGGAGACACTCCCTTCTCCCCATTTTTCAGCCAAGAGAGGAGAGAAGAAGAGAAGGAGAAGGAGAAAAAAGGAGAAAAGTTGGTTCGGGTGGATTCGAGCGTGGAATTGAATTCAAGAGGAGCGAGTCACATCGAAGCTCTACTCGACGAGATCGTTAAGGTGAATTCTAGGACCCCTCTTTTACACGTTCTCAACTGATTTTGGGGCTGGAACACGTCCAAAAACCTATTTTGGAGTTTTTTGGTGAAGACCCGTTTTGATGCATGTATGTATGTGTATGATGCGTTAGAGGCTTGATTTCTTGCTTGGTTATGCTTGTATGAGGTCATGGTATGTTTCCCTAACTTAGAAGGGTTGATTTTAGCTTAAAAGAGGTTTGGAAGGGGTTGGAGGTCGAAAACCCGCGGCTGCAGTCGACCTAACTGCACTCTGCACCATCTAGGGCTAGGCAACCGACTGGAGGGCGACTGGAGGCCATTCGGCCGATTGAAGTGCGACTGAGGTCCATACGCACGTTTGCTATGCGACTGAGGTCCATACGCATGATGGTCATGCGATTGGAGTTCATGTGCTTGGGAGTCATGCGATTAAGAGCTGGTGCGACTGAGGTTCATTCGCACGGAGGTTATGCGACTGAAGTCCATGCACCTGGAGGCCATGCGACTGAGGTTCATTCGCATGAAGAGTATGCGACTGAAGCCCATACGCCTGAAGTCATGGGACTGAAGGCCATACGCATGAAAGTTATGCGACTGGAGTCCATTCGCATAGAGGTCCATTCGCCCATAGTCCATTCGCATAGGGTCCATTCGCATAGATGCCCATTCGCCTAAGTGTTCAGAAATGATAACCGAGATGAAATTCCTCGACGATGTGAAGGGTATGGAAGGTATAAGGTAACGCAGGATGATGGTGATGGAGATGATAATGATATGTATGATGTTATGTGTTATGTTAGGCACGGCGGTGCGTGTGATGCATAGTATTATGTATGATGTGCGTGATGTGATGTATGATTGATGTGTGTGTATGATGATGTTGTATGTTTATGTTTATGTTATGTTCCTTGCTATGTATGTTTATCTTTCTATGCCTTTGCGTTGAATGTGACTGAATGAAATGAAAATATTATGTAATGTAAGTAAATGGAAGATAAAGAAAAGAGGAACGTAATGAATGAAGGCATGCATTAATGAATGAATGAAATCGTGAGGTGTGAGGTATGTAAGTGAAGCGAAGTGAAGTGCACGGCTCTAATGCCTTAGGCTCAACCGTGAGAGGTTCAGCTAGTCTATAGTGTGCACGCAAGGGTTCCAGTCTTTGTGGCTGACCTTCGGTGATGTACCCATTTTGATGGGGGTGGTGTACCCATTTTGACGAGGGTGATGTACCCCTTTGGTGGGGGTGATGTACCCACTTCGGTGGGGGTGATGTACCCCACTTCGGTGGGGGTGATGTACCCACTTCGAGTGGGAGTGATGTACCCACTTCGGTGGGGGTAGTACCCATAATGTTGGGGGTGTAATGTATATGATGGTTACCCGGGTTACGCATAACTCGGGGGGTGTAGCATAAGGCCATGCATATGTATGAGGTGAGCAACTCGGTTGTTGCAAAAGCCTCGAGAAGCGTGCTATCGTGATGTTGCCTTGGGGTGAGCAACCTTGTTGTTGCAAAAGACCCAGATAGTTAGCTATCATTAAGATGGGCAATGAGGTTAGCAAACCTAGGGGTGCAAAAGACTCGGATAGCATGCAATCATTGAGATTGCTATTGAGGTGAGCGACTTAGTGTTGCAACAGCCTCGGATGGAGTTCAATCCCTGTGATTGACTCATATGGGATCTTGTCACGATCCGTGTCGTGTGTGTGCTTTCAGCTTTCGAGCATGAGTCGGGGATATTGCATGAGACAAAATTCGAGTAGTAATGAAAAAGATGAGTAAATAGATGAATGAAAGAATGAATGTATGAAATGAACGTTAACGAATGATCCTAATGTGTATGAAATGGGATCCTTGTCATTCGACCTCAGTAATCGTGGCTGTGTGCCATGAAGAGGGTAAAGTCTGACAGGATCTAGAATGAAGTGAAAGATAATGATGTATGATGAATGTAATGAACGTAACGATGAAGATAATAATGATATTATCTGTATGTACGTATGATGTGTGAACGCATGTATGTAACGAATGTTTTTATTAAAGAAAGTAAAGAACGGTTTACGAAAGAAAAGTAAGTTTTATTATAAAACTAGAACTCACTCAGCAACGCTGACTTTGATGTGTTTCCAGTTGGCAGGTATGTTGCTGAGGATGGCACGGGGCGGCTACTCAGCGTATTTTGGATGGCATCTTTATGTTAATGCTTTTGTAATAAATGTAACCTGATATGGTTAAAGGAACGATTGTACTAATGTTAAAAGTATTTTGATGGAATGAAATTATGTTTTTAATGTTTCCGCTGCAACTATTTATGAAAGGAAAAATGTAAATATATGTTTTGAGTGCGATGAATGACCAACTGTAGGCATCCCGGGAACGGGGCCTTACAAGTTGGTATCAGAGC
This sequence comes from Flaveria ramosissima, assembly GCA_025215565.1. NCBI lineage: Eukaryota > Viridiplantae > Streptophyta > Magnoliopsida > Asterales > Asteraceae > Flaveria > Flaveria ramosissima. The sequence continues at coordinate 24,333 of JACVEC010000380.1, read as the reverse complement.
CAAAGTTTAAGTGAATTGGGTAAATATTTTCAAAAACCTAATCTTAAACTGAGAATGGGACGGAAAGGGAATGGGATGCCAATCTAAGTAGCTGCGTGCCATCATGTATTTTTGTAAAGTTAACCGGTATTATGTGCGCATGTTATATGGTTTATGTGTTGCTGATAGATTTAGATTTAGTACTGATGTAGTCAGGATAGGTGATGCTTGGAGTATGAAGAGTAAAGTAAGTGGCTAATCACAACTGGCCACTGTAATTAGGGACTTACTATACTTGACATAAACTGAGCTGTCCCTGAATGACCGTGTTAGTGTTTGAATCTTTCAGTGTGTTTAGAGAATGGCTGGTGGAAGATCTTCGAAAGCTTCTCGTGGTGGAGGTGACGGCGGACGTGGTGCAAAACCACGGGTCACAGAGAGGAAGGGCAAGGGCCGAAAGGGTAGTTCACGAAGAACCTGTGACCCCTCATCCTGAGGGCGGTGACGAGACATGCTAATCAGAGGGCCTCGATGAGAGAGGCGGTCGTGGAGGAAGTGCATCAGGTAATGCAGACGATCCTACCGTCTGTGGTGACCGAAGTTATAAAGGCTGTTAGAGATGAGGAGAGAAGAAAGGGGTAGACCCTCGGGCGAAAGGAGACGACCCGAGACTGAAACGGTTCTCTCCGATGACGAAGAGGAAAGAAGAAGAAGAGGCCTACGCCGGAGGCGGCACGAGGCTGTAACTATGGGGCGTTTTAGCGATGCAAGCCCCCTACTTTTGATGTTGGAACTGCTGCTGCTGCTCTGCTCACCGGTGGGTGAGGGAGATGGAAGCCGTTCTAATATCAGCGAGTGCAGAGAGGATTAGAAAGTAAAGTTTGGCTACCCACTCTTTCGTGGACTCAGCTTTGTGTTGGTGGGACAACATAGTCCAAGTTGAGGGAAGCAGGGCTATCGGAAGGATGAGATGGTCAGAGTTGAGAGGCTGGTGATTGAGGAGTTCTGTCCTCACCGTGAGATGGATAAAGTTGAAAGAGAGTTCCTGCAGCTGGAGGCGGGAACAATGACGCATCACAGCAATACACCACCAAGTTCAACGAAATGGCACGACTGGTGCCGGATCAGGTGACACCCCCTCACGAAAGATCAAAGAGGTATATCCATGGCCTGCCAGCGGACATTCGTAGGCACATGATCGCTGCCTGACCCGACCGAGCACTTTAGGTCGGTGGTTGATTTAGCGGGAAGATTTACGATGAAAGATTGATGGTGGTGACAGAAGGTAGCAAGAAAGGAGATGGTGATCGGGATTGGAAAGGGAAGCGATTGGGACGCGACGGAGCCGCTCCAAGTGGCAAAGGTGCACGGGTGGATGACCAGCGTGTGGTCATAAATGATGTGGGTTCGGAAAGGTGTGACAAGTGTGGACACAGGCACCCGGGGAATGTAGATTGGGGACTGATGCCTGCTTTCGTTGTGGAAGGACCGGGCATGTAGCGAAGAACTGCGGTATGGGGAAGTGTTATTCTTGTGGTGAGGAAGGTCATAAGAGCAGGGACTGTAAGAAGCAAAGGGCTGGAGGTTCGGGAGTGAAGAAGATCGGAGGAAGCTAGGACGGACTTCAATGTTGTGTCAGGTATGTTCCTAGTAAATAGATCTTTAGCTTGTGTATTTAATGTTGGCGTTAGTAAAAGTTTTTATTCCTGTTGTTTCCTATGCTAAATTGCCTGTTAATGGTAAGAATATAGATACGCCATTCGATATAACCCTATGAGTGGATTGTTTGACGGACTACGGAGCGAACACTACGTGTTGCAAAAAGATAATACGGTTGATAGCGCCTGAGGGGATCATGGTAACGGCTTAAGGTGATTGGGTCACGACGATCCCGAAGGTGAATTCGATGGCAATGGCGGGAAGGTGCACGAAGCGTGACATGATGGAGTAGGTGAGTAGATGCTTTACTCGTCTGCAAGTGAAGGCCGAGCACCAAACGACGTTTGCAAAATATTGAGGTGACTGAGGCAACGACTGAGAAGCTCGAAGGGATCAAAGCCCTGGGGGAAAGCAGTTAGAGATAAACCAAAGTCGTATGTTGATAAATGACGTAGAGCGATTGAATCCCAGGTGAGAGACCGGGAAAGAGAGGAGACAGAATTGCCAGCAATAGTTCAAGGACAACAGGTTTCGGGGACGAAACCTATTTAAGGGGGGTGGACTTGTAACACCCGGAAATTTTATTGAAGCCGACGAAGGAAGAAAAAGAAATAAAGTCCGAAGTCGAGGGACCAACCCGCCAACGAGAGAAACTTCGATGCACAGGAGTATAAAAGGGAGGAGACACTCCCATTCTCCCCATTTTTCAGCCAAGAGAGGAGAGGAGAAGAGAAGGAGAAAAGAGGAGAAAAGTTGGTTCGGGTGGATTCGAGCGTGGAATTCAACGAGGACGCGTCAAATCGAATCTCTACTCGACGGGATCGTTAAGGTGAGTTCTAGACCCCTCTTTTACACGTTTTCAACTGATTTTGGGGCTGGAACACGTCCAAAAACCTATTTTCGAGTTTTTGGGTGAAGACCCGTTTTGATGCATGTATGTATGTGTATGATGCGTTAGAGGCTTGATTTCTTGCTTGGTTATGCTAGTATGAGGTCATGGTATGTTTCCCAACCTTTAGAAGGGTTGATTGAGCTTAAAAGAGGTTTGGAAGGGGTTGGAGGTCGAAAACCCGCGGCTGCAGTCGACCTAACTGCACTCTGCACCAGCTAGGGCTAGGCGACCGACTGGAGGGCGACTGGAGGCCATTCGGCCGATTGAAGTGCGACTGAGGTCCATACGCACGTTTTGCTATGCGACTGAGGTCCATACGCATGATGGTCATGCGATTGGAGTTCATGTGCTGGGAGTCATGCGATTGACAGCTGGTGCGACTGAGGTTCATTCGCACGGAGGTTATACGGCTGAAGTCCATGCGCCTGGAGGCCATGCGACTGAGGTTCATTCGCATGAAGAGTATGCGACTGAAGCCCATACGCCTGAAGTCATGCGACTGAAGGCCATACGCATGAAAGTTATGCGACTGGGAGTCCATTCGCATAGAGGTCCATTCGCCCATAGTCCATTCGCATAGGGTCCATTCGCATAGATGCCCATTCGCCTAAGTGTTTAGAAATGATAACCGAGATGAAATTCCTCGACGATGTGAAGGGTATGGACGAATGAAGACGAAGAAGGGTATGGACAAGATAATGTAATTATGTAGATGATGATTTGATGTGATCTGATGATGTGATGATATAATGATATGTATGATGTTATGTGTTATGTTAGGCACGGGCGGTGCGTGTGATGCATAGTATGTATGATGTGCGTGATGTGATGTATGATTGATGCGTGTGTATGATGATGTTGTATGTTTATATTTATGTTATGTTCCTTGCTATGTATGTTTATCTTTCTATGCCTTTGCGTTGAACGTTAATGAATGAAATGAAAGTATTATGTAACGTAAAGTGGAAGATAAAGAAAAGAGGAACGTAATGAATGAATGCATGCATCAATGATGAATGAAATCGTGTGAGGTATGTAAGTGAAGTGAAGTGAAGTGCACGGCTCTAATGCCTTAGGCTCAACCGTGAGAGGTTCATCTAGTCTATAGTGTGCACGCAAGGGTTCCAGTCTTTGTGGCTGACCTTCGGTGATGTACCCATTTTGATAGGGGTGGTGTACCCATTTGATGGGGGTGATGTACCCACTTCGGTGGGGGTGATGTACCCACTTCGGTGGGGGGATGTACCCACTTCGGTGGGGGTGATGTACCCACTTCGGTGGGGGTGATGTACCCACTTTGGTGGGGGTGTAGTCCCCATAATGTTGGGGGTGTAATGTATGATGGTTAGCCGGGTTACAACAAAACTCCGGGGTGTAGCATAAGGCCATGGATATGTATGAGGTGAGCAACTCGGTTGTTGCAAAAGCCTCGAGAAGCGTGCTATCGTGATGTTGCCTTGGGTGAGCAACCTTGTTGTTGCAAAAGACCCGGATAGTTAGCTATCATTAAGATGGGCAATGAGGTGAGCAACCCTAGGGGTGCAAAAGACTCGGATAGCGTGCAATCATTGAGATTGCTATTGAGGTGAGCGACTTGGTGTTGCAACAGCCTCGGATGGAGTTCAATCCCTGTGATTGACTCATATGGGATCTTTGTCGCGTATCCCGGTGTTGTGTCAGCTTTCGAGCATGAGTCGGGGATATTGCATGAGACAAGATTCGAGTAATGAAAAGTAATGAGTAAAGAGATGAATGAAGAATGAATGTATGAAATGAACGTTAATGAATGATCCTAATAATGTATGATAGGGGATCCTTGTCATTCGACCTCAGTAATCGTGGCTGTGTGCCATGAAGAGGGTAAAGTCTGACAGGATCTAGAATGAAGTGAAAGATAATGATGTATGATGAATGTAATGAACGTAACGATGAAGATAATAATGATATTATCTGTATGTACGTATGATGTTGAACGCATGTACGTAACGAATGTTTTTATTAAAGAAAGTAAAGAACGGTTTACGAAAGAAAAGTAAGTTTTATTATAAAACTAGAACTCACTCAGCAACGCTGACTTTGATGTGTTTCCAGTTGGCAGGTATGTTGCTGAGGATGGCACGGGGCGGCTACTCAGCGTATTTTGGATGACATCTTTATGTTTAATGTTTTTGTAATAAATGTAACCTGATATGGTTAAAGGAATGATTGTACTAATGTTCAAAAGTATTTTGATGGAATGAAATTATGTTTTTAATGTTTCCGCTGCAACTATTTATGAAAGGAAAAATGTAAATATATGTTTTGAGTGCGATGAATGACCAACTGTAGGCGTCACGGGAACGGGGCCTTACAAAAACATACAAGGTACTTAAGTTGATTTAAAGCTTCAGAAGATATTTCAGAAATTTCTTCCGAAGGTAAAATCACTGAAGCAATTATTTGTTTACTAAGACATAAACTTCTTCCGAAGGTAATTTTAAATCTTCCAAAGAGATAAAGATTTTCAAAAATCTAAAAAAGTCTTTTGAAAAGATTTTTCTTCCAAAGAAAACAAGGGCTTATGAAGGTGATATAATAGACAACTTAGGACACACAAGTTTTAGAAATATATATGATTAAGTTTTAAGAAAAGCTATTCAAAGTTAATTATCCCAATAGCTGATAAAGATATTTAAATCTCTACTCATCAAAAGCTTTGGTAAACAGATTAGCATATTGTTCATTTGTGTTAACTTTGACTAGTTTGATTAATCTCTTTTCAAAGTTATCTCTAATAAAATGATTCCTGATATTAATATGCTTTGTCCTTGAGTGTTGCATAGGATTCTCTGTGATGGATATAGCACTATTGTTGTCTATGTGGATGGGACTCTCTTTAAAGTTAAATCCATAGTCCAGCATCTGATTTTGAATCCAAAGCACTTGAGCACAACAACTTGCAGTAGCAATGTATTCAACCTCAGCAGTTGATGCAGACACACAGGATTGTTTCTTGCATTTCCAAGAGACTACTCTTCCACCAAGAAATTGACATCCCCCTGATGTAGACTTTACAATCATGTTGCAACCACCATAGTCACTATATGTATAAGCATACAGATTAAAGTCAGAATTCTTTGGATACCAAAGGCCAAGTGATGGAGCACCTTTGAGATATCTTAAAATTCTTTTGACAGTGACTAGGTGTGACATCGTGGGGTTGGCTTGATATCATGCACAAATGCATGTAGCAAACATGATATCTGGTTTGCTAGCTGTGAGGTACATAAGAGACCCAATCATTGCCCTATAGAGATGTTCATCAACACACTCCCCCTCAAGATCAGGTCCAAGGGAGTGATTTCTGGCTATGGGTGTCTTAGAAACCTTACAATCAGTCATGTTAAACCTTTTAAGTATGTCTTGTACATACTTTGACTAACTTATGAAGATTCCATTGTCAACTTGCTTCACTTGAATTCCTAGAAAGAAATTGAGTTCCCCCATGGCACTCATTTAAAACCTGTCCTTCATTAGCTTCTCAAAGTCTTTGCAGAGCTTTGGATTAGTTGACCCAAAGATAATGTCATCTACATATACTTGAACTAGCATTATGTCATTTCCTGTTTCTTTGATGAAGAGAGTTCCATCTATAGTACCTCTTTTGTAGCCATGTTGACAGAGATACTGAGGTAGAGTCTCATACCACTTCCTTGGTGCTTGGTGCAGCCCTTAAAGAGCTTTATCAAGCCTGCAGACATAATCAGGATGATCAGGATCTGCAAACCCAGGTGGTTGTCTGACATACACCTCTTCATCAATCACCCCATAAAGAAAAGCACACTTGACATCAAGTTGGTAGACCTTGATATTCTTGGATGCAGTGAAAGCTAGGAATATTCTAACAGCTTCAAGTATTGCCACAGGAGAAAAACATATGTGTAGTCAATTCCTCTTCTTGAGTATATCCTTGAACAACTAGTCTTTCCTTGTTCTTGATGACAAGTCCCCTATCATCCTTCTTGTTCCTAAAAACCCATTTGGTTCCTATGGTAGTCTTCCCTTAAGGAAGAGGACATAGGTTCCAAACCTTTTGCCTTTTGAATTGAAGCAACTCCTCTTGCATAGCTTCAACCCAACTTCCATCCTTTAGAACCTCATCAATTTTCTTTGGCTCTATCTGGTACAAGAAACAAGAGTGAAGACAAACATTTGCTTCATGGGTTTGTCCTCTTGTTCTCACCCCTGAATCAACATCTCCAATGATGTTTGTGATAGGATGAGACTTGTGGATCCTTAGCTGAGGGATCACAGCAAGTTGCTTAGACAGATCTAGATTTGAAAAATTTTGATCTGGAAAAGAAGATTCACCCTCCACATCAGCACACTTATCAAGATTGACTTGATCCAATGAGTGTGTGACATCATTGATGTTGTCTTCAATGCAGTGGTTATAAGCATCAAGAAATTCCTGATCACTTTCACCACCACCATTTTCTCCAACATTTGAAGCTCCTTCTTTTGAGTTTTGTGCCTCTAAGCTGGAATTTGAAGGCACCCCAGAAGCATCAGCAGGATTTGTCATTGATGTGCTGGTAGAAGCCTTATTTACAGGAATAGTAACCACTGGAGCTGAAGATGTGTAACTTGAAGGTCTTCTGAGCTCAAATCTTGGGTCAAGAGCACCTGTTGGTAATATATCTGTAGATCCTGAAACATTCTCACAAGATTTGTTAAAACAGTTGGTAACTAAATCAAGATCAAATAGCCAATCCCAACCAGACTTTCACACTGGGAGTTTGCTCATTGAAAGTCACATTGGTTGACTCCTCAACTACTCTAGTTCTGAGATTGTATACTCTATAAGCTTTAGCTTGAGAAGAGTATCCAATAAAGTGTCCATCATCTGATTTCTCAGCAAACTTGGCAATTTGATCTTTGGTATTCAAGATGGTGCAAGGACATCCAAATGACCTGAGAAAACCAATGAAAGGTTTTCTCTTGTGCCAAAGTTCATAAGGAGTCTTACCATGTGTCTTAACCACTAAAATTCTGTTTTGCACATAGCAAGCAGTGTTCACTGCCTCTGCCCAGAAGGTGATGGGCAGTTTAGAGTCAACAACATAGTTCTTGCAGCTTCAATTAGTGTCATGTTTCTCCTCTCAGCAACACCATTTTGCTGAGGAGTCCTAGGAGCACTATATTGCCTTGTAATACCTTTTTCATCACAAAATGTATCAAGGATTTGATTCTTGAATTCAGTTCCTTGATCACATCTTATGGTTTTGACCATCACATTGATTCTCAATCTTTAAGATGAAATTCTTCAGAATCTCAGGGGTCTCATCCTTAGTTCTAAGAAAGAAGACCCAAGTGAATCTTGTAAAATCATCTGTGATCACCAAACAATAAGAGGTCCTTCCTAGACTCATTACACTGGTGGGGCCAAGAGATCCATATGTAATAAGTGTAGGGGATTAATTATGGAATTTCTTTCCTTTGGCTTGTGAGATACCTTGTGTTGCTTCCTTTTAGGCATGCAACACAGTGGTCATCACTTGTAAACTTTTCTTTGGTATTCCAGTTACCAAATCATTCTTAATTAATTTATTCTTTTTTTAAAGTTTACATGGCACATTCTTTTATGCCAGAGGAAAGATTCATCATTATTTTCTTTAGATAGAAAGCATGAAACTTCTCTTGAGGGAGATGTTTCTTGCAAGTCCATCTTGTACATGTTCCCTTTCCTGGGGGCTTTGAGCAAGATGTGCTCATGAGGAATGACCACCCCGGGCCTGAGAACAATGCACTCATGCTCAGTAAAAGCATGTTATGACTCTGATCACAAAATTAGGATACACTCAGAAGATTGTACCCAAGCTCCTTGACAAAGTTTACCTTCTCAATGCTGAGCTTACCATTTGTGACCTTGCCCCTTCCAGTAATGTAACCTCCTGCATCTCCTTCCAAAAGCAACTGATCCTCCATCAATTCTTTCAAACTTTTGGAGTAGTGACCTATTGCATGTCATGTGCCTGGAACAGCCACTATCAATGATCTATACATTTTTGTTTGTCTTGAGCTGTTCTGCACAAAAGAGATGATTAGTTACATTTGGAAACCCAAGCCTCATTGGTCTTGGGCTCATCAAAAGAAGTTGAAGACAATGCAACAGTAATTGATCCTATAGTCATGCTAGAATGATCATTTGCTGATGTTGATGAAGAACTTTCAGCCACTTGGTCTTTCTTTGACTTCCACACCACCTTTGGAAGCTTAGACTTGACCTTCAATACTTTGGAAGTTTTGATGACTTTGGAAGTTTTGATGACTGGACCTTCAGAAGATCTTGCTTTCACTGCAGCAGGCTTCAGTGCTTCGAAAGTATTCCTTTCTTCCGAGACCAAATTTTCTTCCGAAGGCAAGTTTCCACTTGTCTTCTTCTTCATTTTGGAGCTTTCGAAGGAAACAGATTTTCCTTCTGAAGCTTGCTTCTTCTTCTCCAAACTCTTAGAAGTTTTCTTCTTGGTTATGTGGAGAGTACTCTTTGGATTGTAACACAATCCTTAGCAAGATGAGAAGTACTCCCACACATAAACAGTCCATTTTCTTCCTTCTAGGAGTTCTTCTTTGTGAACAAGGCTGAACTTGATCACTTTCCTTCTCCATCTTCACCTTTGCAGATGTTGTGGCAGTTCTTGTGGGGTTAGAACTACCTTTGGAGCTGGATGGTTCAGGTTGTATAGCAGTGATGCACCATTGATCAGCCTTCTTCTTGATGATGGGATGATTTGGACATGAACTAGAACTCTTGTTGATGGAGTTCAAGTTTGTGTCTTTAACCTTTACCACTTCAAATCCTGCAGAGATGAAGATTTGTTTCTGCGCAGCATTGAAGGTGGCCTTGATCTCTTAAGCCTTTTTAGACTTTCTTTTGGCCTTCCTAATCAAGTTCTTTCTTCTTGACTTGGTCATCCCAACAGTTTTGCTCTCCTCAGAGGGATGGTGACCCTTCTTAGAATGCTCTTCTTCACTCTTCTCAGAGCCATTCTCCACCATCTCCTCTTCATCCTCTTCAGTCACAGGATCTATGACGGGAAGCTCATCTTCATAAGTTCCACACCTAGGAGATCTTACAGATAAGATTGTGTGTGGAGGAGCTATCTCACAAGATCCTAGTCCCTGTTTATTTTGATAACAAACTTTTGCATGCAAGGATGAGGATATTATGTTCTTGAAGGTCTCTTCTTCAAGAACACATTTTTCTGCCTTGGCTTTGCTGATCACAAGCTCAGCTTGGCATTCAGTTAATTTAGTAATAAGATCTTTGATCTGAGTCCTGTAGTTTGTATGCTCATGTTTAAGAGTTGAAATGGTTTTCTCTAAATCCTCTATTGTTAATTTATAATCATTTTTATCTCTTTTAGAATCAGCTTTTAAGATATTTAAGGACTCAAGATCAAATCTCATCTCTAAATTATAGGACCTGTATCTATTAACTTAAGCAATGCATTCAGGAGTACAAAGATGTTCCAATACCTTGGCTTCATCGTGGTCTGCCATGAGTGCTTGGTTTGGAGATGCATCTTCTACCTGAAAGCTCCAGTCAAAGCCTCCTTCTTCAACATAACTGCAGCTTGCTACTTTGGCTTCTCATTCTGGGGGGCTTTCTCAGTGTAGTTTGGTCTGGTTTGTGCTTGGCCACATTTGTCCTTGGTGCCTTACACTCTTTGTAAAGTGTCCAATCTGGTTACAGTTGTAACACTTTACTTTGCTTTTGTCCAGCCCAAACTTTCCACTGGTTGCATTGCTTGGAAACTTTCTCCTTGTCCTCTTGTAGAACTTCTTGACTCTGTGAGTTTGAAGATCCATCTACTGGACTATCTCCATATACTCCAGATCATCTGGATGGATACAGTCCAAATCTTCAAGAGAGAAGAGAAAGTTGCCTGAGGTTTCATCAGCAGAGACAAAAGCATGAGAAGAACTTGTCTCTTGGAAAGGACTTCCTTGAGTGTAGCTTTCCCTTGGAGTCTTTGGGAAGGTGATGAAAGGGCCCTTTTGTGAGTTGTCAGGGAAGCATATAAGATGATGTTGTGGTTCAATGCTTTCCCTTTCAACCACATGGAGGGCTGAACTCAGTTGATTGCTGGAGTTGCCAGATGAGTTTGCATATTCATCTCCATCTGGTAGCCACTAAGAATACCATACAACTCTGTGAGAGTAAGAGTCTTAAGGTTCTCAGTCCTCTTGATAACAACACAATAATGTGTCCATTGTCTACGAAGAGAGGACATAAACTTCCTTACAATGTCCCTGTTCTCAAGAGTTACTCCAACATCCATTAGAGTATCCACAATCTCAACATATCTGAAGTATTGTTGAGTCATGGTCTCACCTGCCTTGAAGGTGAAGTTTTCAAACTGTTGCTTCAGAAATCCTTCTTGTTCTCCTTTGCTTTAGTAGGCCCCTCATACATCAGCTTCAGTGCTTCCCATAGTTGCTTGGCAGTTTTGCACTTCTTGAAGCCTCTGTAGATGGAGTTTGGAAGAGCAGTTTGAAGGGCTGTCATGGCTTTCTGATCAATCTCTATTCTTTTTCTATCTGCTTCAGAGTAATCAGCCACAGCCTTAGGAATCATACCACCATCAGTAGCAGAAGTGGTGCTTGGTATGTAAGGTCCTTCAACAACAGAGTCCCACATCCTGGAGTCTTGAGACTTGATGAAGCCTTCCATTCTTTGACACCAAGTATCAAAGTCTTCAGGAGTGATCAGTGGAGACTTTCTCATAGTTCCAGTTTCCATATCAGCTTTGGTTATAGTTGCCATTTTAGTTGTTAAGTATTTTGTGTGTGTGAGGGATCTTAAGATGGTGAAATCTTATATCAAGAGACTAAAATGCTCTGATACCAAATGCAGGACCGGTGAAGGGTATGCACTTACAACACAACAACACAATGAGGAGAGTTGCTTAGAACACTTAACAGATCAAATAGGGAACTGGTTAACTTGTTAATGAAAGATGCTAAGAACACAAGTAAATATGAGACAGAACTAGATTGCAAACAACACAAGTATTTGGTTTTCAAGAATGCTGCAATTGCTTCTCAAGTTCTATTACAAGTTACAAAGCATCGATAGAAAGTTACAAGTACTTAAGATACTTTATACTACATCCTACAGCCGGCCATACTTTGAAGGCCAGCTGGATACAATTGACTAGACAACTACAAAATCAAATGTAGAGTCAAAAGGTAGATCTGCCTTTTGACTTGTGACTATGACATGCCATAGCTCACATCCTAATATATTACAAAAAGGATAAAAGTACATAAAGTAGAAAGCATAGACTCAAGACCTCAATGTACAGTTACCAAAAGCATGGACCTTTCACCAAGTCATGTAAGTTGGTGACATTACAGAGTAGCAACGGAAAGGTGGTCCAGCTTTATGGTAAAGTACATAAGATAAAGGCATATCTCTAAAAGTCATTTGAAGAAATCTGTCTTCACTCTTTGGCTTTGGAAGACTTTGTCTTTGAAGCTTCGGAAGACTTCACTTTTGGGTTCGGAAGATGTTGGTCTTGGCTTCGGAAGATTTTACACTTAAAATATTTCTAGTGCATGATGTAAAACTTCCGAAGCATTTCTACTTCTGTTCTTTAGTGCATGCATGCAGAGAGACTTTGGATTTTTGGCTGCATCAGACTTATAAGAATCCTTAAAATAATGCCTTTTTAAACATAGCGTGTCACACCCCGAAAAATGCACTGGAAGGGCACACGTGTGACGGAGATAACGGAAGTTGGATTATTTATAAGAATTATTAAGCAAACAAATCATGGATGCCAAAGTTAATTATTATAATAAAATGTTATTACATTGTTCCAACTAAATTATAACTTTAAAAACTAAAATAGTAAAAACATAACATTGTTAAAACATTGACATAAGATTTTAAACCGACAGCGGAAAATTGGGTCCTAAAAGTGACATCCAAATTTGATAAGTTTGCCGTTAAAACCCTTTTTCATTCTCATGCATGCCTAATTACCTAAAACCATGTCCAAAAGTTTTATCAGCAAAAAGCTTGTGAGTTCACAGGTTTATACAAAAGGTTATAATAATTTTCTTTAATAAAAGACATGATTATTCCGGAATCAACCCTTGGATCGTCAAGGACTAGCTAGGTCCACTGACTATGATCGTAACCAAGAGCACCATAATCAAACCAATACACATAGTCCCTCAAATCCTTTCAATATATATTCCCTATGTACCAGACCGGTGGTAACCGATCCTGAGGGACGGTTGTCAAACCCAATATATCTACCAATATATCCTGTGGCCCACCCAGGGTTAATGATTATGTAAGAGGGTAGCCGTGCGCAAATAATAAAACAAATCAAGGCCATCATAAAGATCACGCAGTTATTCCATAATCATATCATAAACGAAAATCGTTATAGCATGTTTTCCCCAAAACAGTTAAATAAAATGTTATTTAAAAATTGGGGCTATGAAAAATCACCTTCCAATGTGACAACGCGATGATCTAGGAAAAATCAAGCCCGAAAAAATAAACGACCAATTAACACCCTAAACACAAAGGATCTATTAATTGTCGAGTAATGAGTCTAATACGTAAGTTGTTTACTTAACTCACTAGACTTATCTTAAAATCCATTTTTAAAAGACCCGTTGGTGACTTTCGGTTTTAGTTGAATAATTAATAGTATATGACAAATATTCATTTATTAAATTAACCATTTAACCATTAAACACCAATCACAATACACACATAAAATAAACATGTGAAAGTATATAAAAATTTAACATAAAAATTACTAAGTTATGTATTATACAAACAAAAAAAATAAATAAATTAATATATGATTAAACAAATAAATAGATAAATAAGTAATTATGCTTTTATAATAATATTTTATTTAAGTTTCTGTAGTTAGATCTATCCATATTTTTATTATAGTAAAAAAACCATCTCTTATATTATTACTTTATAAATATTACTTTATTTAATACAACTCAACTTTTATCATTCTTTTTAACAAATAGTTAAATTTTCAATAGTATAATATATATGAAACTATTTTAGACAAGTTTTATTATTAAAATATGATATATTATGTTTGACCCAAATTTCACCCGTATATGGTGATTTTTAACCCGAAACTACACGGTTTTACACGCATAAACCGTACTTCAACCCACATACATCTTATGACCATTTTATATTTTTAAATATGAATCTTTTATACCAAAAACTTTCTGAAAATATTTTTTTAATTATCAGTTTCAAAACAGTCCATTATTTTTTACCCAAGATTGTCGGTTTTTGGCTTTTTCGCGCGTATAAAGTCATCACCGAATATCTTGATTATTATGGGTTTGTTATATATTTTAAAACATAAGTTTTTAACTTAAAAACATTTTATTATTTTCTGTCCAAAACCGGACTTGTGAGAAATTATTAGTTTTAGACCTGAAAACACCGTTTTTAACGTGTTCTCAAACGTAAAACGTTTACGAGATTTAACCCAATCATCAAAACTTTTATTTTCAGTATGTTACTAAATATTTAACTTATATTTTTTATGTATTTTAAAGTTATTTATCCAGATCTTACAAAATATTTGTCTTGTCCATTATATTTTATGGAAGATTTTCTAATGATCATGTCCCATCAACACTTGAGTAGCTTTAACTGTAACTTAGGTGTTGTTTGATAACTTCTGAATGGGTAAGTGCTGAACGAATAAGAGGTCTGAACTAGTAAAAGGTCTGAACTAGTCAGATATCTAAACCAATAAGTGCTGAACCAGATTAAGTCAGTTAGGTTTGGATATCTGAATGAATGTATAGAATGACTATTTGACCCATCTAAATTACTTTTTGATAAATATAACTTATCTAGTTTAGTTATAACTCCTAATAATAAATAATTATAAAAGAAATAAAATACAAATCATATTAGAAAATCCAAATTACACATAAATCCTTCTTGAAAATATACTAAATCCAAATAAAAATTAATAATTTGCATACAATTTGGGTTTTAAGTATTTGACATTAGTTGAGTTGCTATCTCGTCACGTAAAGTAGTCATATGCTCAATTCCTTGCGAGCCCCATTTCATGTCATGAACAGACTAGCCATTGCTTTCCTCCTCTTGCATTTCTCCAAAAAAAGTGTTCTCGCTGTATGCTATAAATAACTGATCATTGATATTCTATTTCCTTATAAAGTTATGGATATTGAAACACGCAATCACTATGTCTCTTTCTATTGGAAATGAAAAGGGGGCCATTTGTTTTAGGATTAGGAATCTTGCCTTCAAAACACCATATGCTCGCTCAATTACATTTCTGAGCTATGCGTGAGCATGGTTGAATTTTTCTTCCTACGCACGCTATCATCCAAAATCAGTTAACCAATATCTCGTACTACGGTAGGGAGTCATAAACCCATGAGTGTTGGTGTATGCAACATAAGGATAATATTTGTCTGTAAACATTAGTATCAAAACTGTTACATAAAATACTAGATAAATAATTACATCAAAGTTAAGGAACGGATTAAAACCTGGTGGGGGAAAATAAAAGCCGGAAGTTGGATTTAATGCAACTTCTTTCAAAACACGTGAATCATGTGCAATACCCTCCCATCCGGCCCATACGAACGTGAATATCATATCAAAATTAGAGATGCCCAAGACATTTTGAAATCATTCACCCTTTTTGCTTCCCCTGTAACGAGTCTGCTGATTAGTAGGTACAACTGCATGTAAAAGAGTTACATCTAACACACTTATTGCTCTAGGACATATTTGTTTTAGCCTTCTATGTTTTTCGGAAGCATTCTAGATTGGATTAGAATATGTGGGAACTATAACTTCTCTTGCGAAATTCATCATTGCAATTAAGACCTCATGAAAACATCTATGAATTGTTTCTGTTGAGTGTTGAAACCTTCGCTTAACCATTCGAAATCGCTCATTATGTCCAATGACAATAAAAAACATAGCCATCTTTTCCTTAAAGGTTATGGACCTACTACTTTGCAACCAATTTCTTTGCTTAAAATGATTTCACAATAGCACATATGCATCACGTGACATGCGCATCATCTCATGACATTGTATAGAAGTGCCATGCAACAATTATTGTGTGTACTCATGACCGGTCAATGCCGAATTCAGATCTCTTATCCTTTCATGACCGGTCAATGTCGAGGCTAATTGTAGCCAATGCCAACAAAGAAATAAGAAAAGTACAATCTCCTTATCTGAGTCCATAGGTTACTTGTCATCAAAACAATAGAATCCAAAATAACATTACAAAATATATCATAGAATTCAAATAACATTCTAAACCATATCATAGAATTCAAATATAATTTCAAAACTAGCATACAAAGTTTAGCATCCAAAAGGCCATACAAACATAGCTTATGTTAAGCTATCCAAAAAGACCCATACAAATATAGCTCAAAGTTTAGCTATCAAAAGAGAACTAGAACACAACATCAAAACAATCCATACTTTGCTCCCGCATTCTTAACCCACATTTCACATGTGTGTGGCTTAAGTCGAAACCAGACTTTCCTCAAATCAGCACTTTCATCGAAAAGCCAAAGCGTCGTTTGGTGTTTCGCCTCCAATATTGACCATCCCAACGTCTCCAGCTTCTCCATGTATGCATCTATATCATTAGACTGATTGTGTTTTTCAAGCAACATCTTTGCCACATTCCAGATATCCTCCCCAACTTCCATGAGATGTTAATTGAATGTTTGTTTCCCTCTTTTACACGGACCTGATGACTCATTACTAACACCTTGAGTTGGTGATCTTCTTTTTTGTTAGACCGGTCAGAAGATTCTTCGCTAGCCCCATGTTCTATTTGAGTGCAATCAATGTCCAAATAAGCATTTTGATCAATCACTTCCACAGAAGGATGAGGGAGCGTAGAAGATGGCCCCCAACTATCAAACCCATTTGAAGTAGACCCCTCAAACAATTGAATACATAAGTCGGGATAAGCAAGTGGCTCTCTTCTCAACTTTTCTACGAATTTGTTGGACTATGTGAAAAGAAAGTATAAATTACTATGATGCTATTGATATATATATATATATATATATATATATATATATATATATATAAAGAAATACCTTGATCTCAAGTTTCCATTCCTCTTCGGTTAAGTTAAAGGTATTTGTTAGAGGGTTATAAACATTTCCATTTTTGTTCTTAGGCTTTGACCAAGCTACAAATTTTGATTTCAAGTAATCATACTGGTTCTTCATTTGTTATTGATCCACCATAAACTCATGGTCTGTTTTCATTTTTTCAGCAACGTTCCTCCATGAAATCGCTTTTAGGCTACTATCCTCACGTCTATGAAGTACAATTTCATAAATACATGATGAAACATATTTCCATTTATGATGAAATTTGTTCACAGAATGTAGACAACATACAAATTTGCTCACATAAGGACAACATACAAATATCCACTTATGATGAAATTTGCTCACTAATGATCACTTATAAAATGCATATACCTACAAAACACCAATCAATTGAACAATCGAAGGTCACCAAACGTCCCCAAAATACCGAACAATCAAAATCGGTTCCCGAAAACCCGAACCTGCTGTGAGGGTACAATGGTGTGAAGAAGACGTACCTGTGAAGGAGAGGCCGACGATTTCAACCCGATTCCGACCTGGAGGGAGGCCAGCGAGAGAGGCCGGATAGTTCGAGCCAGAGGGAGGCCCGCCGAGTTCGATTGGGAGTTGCAAGGGAGGCCGAGATCAATAAGAGCTAGGGTGTCCAATTGGGTCAGATTTGATACTATCTCTAACCTAATAAGAGGATTCTAAGAGGTATTTTCCAATAGGTGGGAAACCAACCAAACACACAAGTCTGACCGAGTCATACCTATAAGTCTGTCCAGGGTCATTAAGACCCAAACAAACAGGGCCTTATTTTATCTTTTCTTAAATCAAATATGAATAAAATCTTCAAAATATCCGGATCATGATCATCATATGCATGAATCATTTCAATCATCTCTAAACTTACATGTAAAGAACAAATCAAGAACAAAAAGTACAAACCATATGTACATATATATACACGATTTCATGCATATATTCATAGTCCATATTATTGATTTTATCTTTTGTTCTTAGTTTCCATAAACATACTTAAAATCAAAAGATTTTAGATCATGATCACCATTATTCATGGATCATCTCAATCCTTTATGAAATCAAAGAGCAAGATGGGTTCAAGAACATCATCCTTTAGATACATTTATGTATTACCTATTTTCATCATTTGACAGACTCCTTTTGGAGATGCGTTTTTTATGATGTTCATAACACCAATTCAAAGTTTGATCATCTTGCATGCATGAGAAATCATCAAAATTAACAAAGATTTTTAAACACAAAATCTTCAACATCAAACACACAAACTTACACACTCATGGTTCACACACACATATACATTCTTTTTTTAAACCTATTTTCCTTGTTAGAAAACCATTGTTAACCTTGGATTTCAAGAAAGTATATTTGTTAGTAAACAAAGCTTGCAACAATCATCCAAAAGTCATGTTGCATGAGATTTTTAAGGAATCAAAGCTTACCCAAATGATGAACAACTTCAAGATATAAGTCTTCTCCTTGGAGTTGGATTTGTGCAATCTCTTGCACCAACTCACTAAGGGATCCTTGAAATCAGTTGTTCAAGGCTAGAAATAAGCTTGAAAACAAGAGAAATATGAAGTTGAAGATGCTGATGGTGTGTGTCCGTGAGTTTAGAGAGAAGGAGGAGAGAAGGAATGATTAAAGAAGGAATGATTAAGTATGATTAATAAAAGTAATCTTGTCATTAGACAACTAATGATGGTTGGTGGTTCTTCAAATGAGGTGCCACCCAGTGTAAGGCAGGTGTCAGTCTTGTTAAAAAAAATTTTTGTAAAAGTTTTTTAAACATTCGTGTTTTTACGCGAAAAATTACTATAAGATAAAAGTGTTAATTTAAGGCTTTTCAAGGGCTCACAACATTTTATAAAAGTGAGAAAAACTCAATAATAAAAATATACATGGTATAACAAAGTATACAATGGACTGTACGTTGCATCACGACAATATTTAAAAAGTCTTAATTTTACGCGATCAAAGTAAATTATTATTATTCATGACTAATAATATTTTCACTTAATATTTCTTAAGTTATAAAAATAAACATTTATTGACCAAAATTTAATTAACCAGGATTATCACCAATGTTCATTAAACGTTCTATCGCTACTCGATCTTGTAATTCTCAAAATTACCTACTATAAATTTTATGCACAAAGGGGCTTTGCTAGACCTTAAATGACCTTAATTATCATCAAATTAAGTCTGATAAATTAAATTATTTTATCATATTTTATTAACGTACGGATGTTGACCTGGAAACAAGGGATGTCACAGTCTCCTCTCGTTTAGGAAATTTCATCCCGAAATTTAAGCTTTAGTTCCATATTCTAATTTAGATGGAAATAGATGAGGGTACTTGCGCTTCATTTGGTCCTTTCATTCCCAAGTGAATTCGAGACCACGTCTAGAGTTCCATCTTACCTTCACCAACTTAACCCGGCTCCTTTTGAGTTTCTGAACCCTCCTGTCCATAATCTCAACTGGTTCCTTGGTGAATTTTAGTTTGTCATCGATACAAACTTCTTCCGGTCGTATAACTAGAGCTTCATCAGCAAGACACTTCTTCCGATTGGATACATGGAACACATCGTGTATTTCATTAAGCTCACAAGATAACTTAAGTTGATAAGCAACGGGACCAACTCGCGCAAAAATCTCAAATGGTCCGATATAACAAGGGCTAAGCTTTACTTTCTTTCCAAAAAAACAAATCCTTTATAGTGGTTTCCTTCGATTAGCGGCATAACTCTTTTACCGACTAGCAGCGGCTTCTAACCTCTTTCTTATTTGAACGATCTTGTCCGTAGTTTCTTGGATAATCTTAGGTCCAGTCAGTTGTTTCTCTACAACTTCCGCCCAGCAAAGTGGCGAGCGACACTTTCTTTCATAAAAAGTTTCAAACGGAGCAGCTTTGATACTACTGTGATAATTGTTATTGTAGGAAAACTCAATTAAGGGTAGATGAGTATCCTAATTTCCTCAAAATCAATCACCCAAGCTCCATAGTAGATCTTCTAACATTTCAATAGTCCTTTCACTTTGACCATCTGTTTGCAGATGGTAGGAAGTGCTCATGTCCAAACGAGTACGCAAAGCTTGGTGTAAGGATTGCTAGAAGCTTGAGGTAAAATGACTCTCTGTCAGAGATTATCGAGATCGGTACTCCATGACGAGATACAACCTCTGCATGATGCTTCGACAACTAATCCATGCCTAAGACGATATCGAAACTACCAAACACAACGGGTAGGAGGTCGATGCTAAAGGAATGACCCTTTAACTGCATAGTGCATCCTCTAACTACATCACATGCTTCAATTATATTTCCATTGGCTAGCTCAACAATATATTTCTTATCTAATTTACTAGATCTTAGGCCAAGTAATGGTTCAAAGTTCTTCGACACAAAACACATATTGGCTCCGGTATCAAATAATATAGATGCGAAATAGTTGCTGACAAGGAACGTAATAGTAACGACAAACGGTTCCTGCCTTGCCTCCTTGGCATTCATCTCAAATGCCCTGCCCCTTGAATTTGATCCTTTAAGCTTGGGGCAATCCCTCTTGTAATGGCCTTCAACTCCACATTCATAACATCTTTGCTTAGTTATCTCACGCTTCAAAACCAATCTTACTCGACAAGTTTGAGCTTGATGCACATACTTGTTACACCTTGAAAACACATTCACATTGCAGTTACCACCATGATGAAGATTATTCTTGGTAAACTTTGGTTGTGCACCAGCTTGCCTCCTTACCTCCGGCAAGTTAGTAGAATACATCTTTCCTGACCCAACCCTCTGATTCTTCTTATTGCCATATCAGTTCTTGAAATTTCCAGTCCACTTCCTATTATTCTCCACGTTTCTCTTATCAGTCTCCATAACCTTCCTTTCATTCTCCATGGGCTTTTTAGAAGTATTCCCTTTCTTGACTAGCACACCTCTTCGAATAGCATCACCAGTCAATGAATTGGCTAGTGACACTGCGCTCTGCATTGTGGTAGGGTTTGATGCTATAACCATGCCTCTGATCTGGGGTGCCAATCCCCAAATATATCTCAATTCTAACATAGTCTGGAGTCACCATTTAGGGTACAAGTCTTGCTAGATCATTAAACCTGGAAGTATAGGCTCTGACTTTTGCGCCTTCCATAGTAAGATTCTAGAATTTAGTCTCAATCTTTTGGAGCTCGTTACGAGGACAGTACTCTTTAAGCAACATCTCCGTTAATTGGTTCCAAGAGAGACCAAGCGCAGCTTCCTCTCCTAGGTTTTGAACTTGCGAATTCCACCAAGATTTTGCATGGAAAAAAGATAAATATTTTGACTGTAGAATTAAGCAACCCAATATTTTGCATGTCTAGCTTAGTGTTCATTGGGTTTAGGGGTGGTGATGACAAGACTACACTTTATTTATAAAAATTTATCAAGTTTTATAAATTATGGTTAGTAAGTTTTATAAAAACATTATCTGGTAGACATGGATGATTGAGTTTTAGTTTAGTGGATGAGTGAATGTGTGTGCATGTGTGTCCTATATGTATATATAGGTGTGTGTGTGTGTGTGTGTTTGTGTGTGTGTGTGTCGTAAGATTATATAAAGATTTTAATAAATTTGTCTTATTAAAAGATTTCATAGGTTTATTTACCTAGACATGTTATAGAGTTCTATATATTAAAATTAGGTATATAAAGTTACCTATTATTATTTAAGTTATTTGGTGCAAGAGAGTGTCATGTTTTTATAAAAGTTAATGTCTTTTAATTTGTTATTTAGTTTATGTTTTTAAAACTTATTGGATCATCATTTATTATTTACATTAAATGTCTAATATTTTATAATTTACAAGGTTATGTTTGTTAAGTTTTGTTGATAATCATAAGTTGTATTAGAAGTTATGGGTTCGTTTAGTTAATATTATTTGGATGGGTCGTTGTTAATGGTTTTAAGGTTTTAATATTCATTAAGACTCCACGTATATAATTTATGAACCAAGGTTTAGCTATTAGGCCCGAGGTCGTTTAGTCGGTTCATCATGCATCATAATCATATGTTGTCCCATTGTCCCATATTGGTTAGTTTGGTCAAAGACCATTATGTATTATAGCCCAATTAGGGTTTGATGGACCAAACCCCATTTAGGTGTGTGTATCTGCAGGACCGTTTAAGGGTGGTCACTTGCAACACAACAACACAATAAGGAGAGTATGTTATAACACTTAACAAATCAAATGGGGAACTAGTGTAACACCCTGAAAAGTCAAAACGAGTCATCAAGGATAATGGGCTTAATTATTGGGTATTTAATAAAGGAAGAAAATGGGTTATGGGCTAAATTAGGCTTATAGGCAAGAGCCTAAGTGATTAAGAGCCCAAAATCAGCCCTTTAACCCACCAAATCAGCCTTCATCTTCCTCATTTGCAACCCTAGCCACCCAAATTCATAGAGAGAGAAAGTAGAGAGAGAAAGTGAAGAAAACTCAAGATTTGGAGCTTTAAAGGTTAAGAGATTGAAGATCTGGGTGTTGGAGCATCAAACCATAAGAAAGGAGAAACAAATCCAAGTAAGAATCGACATCTAAACCCTTCTGTAGATCAAACCCGGATTCTAGGGTTTTGGGTTTTGAAAAGTTGCAAAGAATCGCATAAAGGTCACAATTTCACGTATGAAAACATGTATAAAGCTTAGATATAGCCTCATGGTTGATAAACTAAGAGATTGGACGTAAAAAGTTGCGATTTTGGGTTAAAAACAGGTTGGTTTGTAATTTTTATGCGATCTGCGAAACTGTCTATGCATCCAGCGAAATTACATATTCAAGCTGCGAAACTGTGGGTTTTCTGCGAAACTATAGTTTCGCAGGTAATTTCGCAGCCATGGAAATTCCAATGAAAGTTGGGCGGAACTGCCATGCAAAACTGGCAGTGAAACTGTCAGCGAAACTGGCAGTGAAACTGTCAGCGAAACTGCTTTTCTGGCAGCAAAATTAGCAGTGAATTTAGGTAGAAATATACGTTTTTAAATGATCGAGATTTTATGAGGTTTTAACTGGAAGATCGATTTTTCTATAAGTAAATGTGCTATATACGTTTTATGTGCTTGTAGATTTGACTACTGATATGTGTTAGGATAGTGATTGCTTGGGACAGGAAGGTAAGGTAAGTGGTTAATCACACTTGGCCATAGTAATTAAGGACTTACCGTACTTATAATGAGCTGAGCAATTATCTTGAATAACCATTTTGGTGTTTGAATCTTATAGGAATTAGTTATAGCTGGTAGAAAATCAGGGAGGGCAACCTGAGGAGGTACTCGTGGCGGGCGTACTACTAAGCCACGTGTAACCCAGAGTAAAGCTAAGGCTCTCGAGACTGTTAACGAGGAGTCAGACCTCCATAGTCACCCGGAGGGGGAGGGATCAGCGACCCTTAAATCCACTGTGAAGGAGGCTATCGCTAATGAAGTCTACAATGTCATGCAAAATGTCTTACCCTCGATGGTGACCGAGGTGATCAAAGCAGTCAAGGATGGAGAGAAAGCTGATAAGAAGGGGAAGGAAATGAGAAGAATTCTGGAAAGTTCACCGGGAAGACGGAGGAATCTAAAGAGGAGCTATCAAACCCTAAGGTGGTAGTACATGATGACGACAGTAATGAGGAGTCCGAGAGAGAGACTACTAGGAGGTCCAACTATGGGGCATTTCAAAGGTGCAAGCCCCCGACCTTTGACGGTAACGACAATGCTGCTGCCACTCTCCGTTGGGTCAGAAAGATGGAAGTGGTACTGGAAATCAGTGAGTGTCGTGAAGATCAAAAAGTTAAGTTTGCCACTCATTCTTTCATTGACTCAGCGTTGTGCTGGTGGGACAATATTGTCCAAGCTGAAGGAAAGCGATCGATAGCCAAAATGAAGTGGTCGGAGTTGAAGGAATTGGTGCTGGAGGAGTATTGTCCCCATCGAGAATTAGACAAGATTGAGAAGGAGTTCTTGTATTTGCAGGCTGGGAACATGACTCATCAAGAGTATACTTCCAAGTTCAATGAACTTGCAAGTACTTGTGCCAAACATGGTGAGACATGCATCTAAGAAGAACAAGAGATACATGCAGGGTTTGCTCGTGGATATCAGGAGGCACATGATTGCGGCTAGACCAGGCACGTTTAGGTCTGTGGTGAATTTAGCTAGGAGGTTGTACGATGAGAGAGATCTGATACCTGTACTAAAGAATGTAGAGAAATGGAGTGGGAACAAGAATAGAAATAGGAAAAGGTTCGAGGGGACAACTTCAGGAGTGGAGAAAAGAGAATGAGAGTTGAGGATCAGTTAGGGAGACGAGGAAATACAGGTGAAGGAGGTGCTTGTAGGAAATATGGAAGAGGTCATTCAGGGGAGTGTAGAGTTGGGACTGGAAAATGTTTTAAATGTGGGGGCGAGGGCCACTATGCCAGGGACTGCAAGGCGGTAAAGTGTTACCAGTGTGGCAAGATGGGACATGTGGAAAGGGACTGCAAGAAAGGAAAATCAGGAGGATCAGGAACGGTTAGAGCTGGAGATAAGGGAAAGGGTGACGGTTCGAA